>JAGTTH010003722.1:0-36726 GCA_022606485.1 Agraylea sexmaculata | reverse complement strand
AAAAGTATGAGAATTGAGTATAGGTATTTATTTATAAAAATTAAATGATCTATGAAGATATTATATTGTATTAGTTGCAGAGACAATTACCGAAGAGACAAAAAGCATGGTAGGTAAAAAATCGGCAAATCATGTTGGCTGGTTAAGTCTGAGGATGAGCAGCCGCCATATGATTAGTGTTCCCTTCTGGGAAACCATAATGACAGGGTACCCACAATTCTTCCAGACCCTGGGCGGAGACCATATCCTCGAGGACCTAACAATCCCTAGATCCACTCAATATACACACACGCATTAATCACACCACCGATTTTATACCGATTCCGCGAAACTCTACATTTACACCAATTAGGCCCGAATGACTTTTAAACGCGCACCAATCCAGACTGAAACAGTACATGAGACTATTTTATTTATAGTATCTTGATGAGATGTGGTGATTAATGTGTTGTCGGTGGTCCAAAGTGTCTCCTGTCGTCTCCTGGGCCCCTTTTTACCACTATCTTCAATATGAAGACCCACTTGAAGACCAGACAGACATCCCCTGCTGTTACCGGCATCTGCTATTGCAACATTCACAGGGTCGTCACATATATTTAATTGAACTTATTAAAATATTTCTAAAGCTTTCATGTAATAGTATAATAAACAGCGTAATAGCTCAGGGGATAAGAAGCGTGGCTACAAATACTGTGGTCACGGGTTCAAATCCCACTCAAATCTATTTTTTTTTAATTGATTTTATCGGTTATCACGACTGGGAGATCGGGAATAATATTAATTAATTCCCGATTTATCGTCTTGATCCAGGTTTACTCTGATTTCCTGTATTGTGAGGTAAATACTGATTAATAAGTCGGTGATCTGTGTAACTAGTAATAGTTAAGATCACCGACAGACAATTATTAAAACGTTGTTGTGTCTAAAAAAAACCCCTCTCAAAAAAAGCTCATAGGTTCTCTGGTATATCAGAGAATGTTTTCTCTTATTTAATAAAATAGAAAATAAAATAAGTCTATTTTGCCAAATTTTACAGGAGACACTAAAATCTGATTGAAGCTGAAAGACGCAAAACTTAAAACTACACATTCTTTTAAAAATATAATCAATTTTTTTTTATATTTTATGAAACATATATTTATTTATCTAAAATAAATTGGTTAATAATAAGTTGTAAAGCACTGCTCGGCTTACATTTTTATTATTTGGTAAAATGTCGACAATCCAGGAAATCAGAGTAAGCCTGGATCAAGACGATCGATCGGGATTTTTTGAATAATATTCCCCCATCTCCCAGTCGTAATAACCGATCAAATCAATTTATAATAATATAATAATACAATAATAAAATAAAAATTCTTGACTTGAGTGGGTTTTGAACCCACAGTATTTCTAGCCACGCGTCTTATCCCCTGAGCTATTACGCTGGTTAAGGTAATAGCTTAAGTTGATTTTTAATTAGAATTCTTCCTAAATTAACTAATATTAAAACAATTATAACATGTGGCAGCCCTGTGTTTGTATGTTTTATGTGATAGTAGGAAAAGTGTAGTGCGGTTAGAAGTGGTTGGAAACACAAGTAGTAGTAGAAAGATAATTTTGAGTTCTTCTCCATTAGTGCATCTTTACATTGCCTACTTCACTACAACCAACACAATATTGACTTGTCACTGACTCTATCCTCCTCAAATATTGTACATCCTGTAGGACTTTTAAATCTAAATCAAAATATCAGTCCCCTTCTTCCGTCACATACCGATAAAAATTCAATGAAAGTATTCAAACAACGCAATGTGTATTTATTCAGCCACTAAACTAATGTGGGACTCAACACAGAGTACTCTTGACAAAAATCATATAAAAATCATAACAAATACTGTGGTCATGGGTTCAAATCAAAAAATATTTTTTTGATCGGTTATTACAACTGGGATAAATAATATTAATAAAAGCCCGATCGATCGTCTTAATCCAGATTTACTCTGAGTTCCTGGATTGTAAGGTAACTACAAAAGGTGACCTATGGTGGTATGGTAACTGGTTGTTAATATTACCGACAGACAATAATTTTTATATAAATAAATAATTAAACCTAGGTAAACCAATGTATTTTAGCACTGCGTGGATTTCCTTTATAATATTTCTGTATTAATTATTAGTTGATAATTATATTACTCTCTGTATATTTACACTAAACTTTACTTAATATACATCTACAGTTAAATAATGTGAAAATTTTGTATTAATATAAATGTAATATACATGTAACTTAATATACGTCTACAGTTAAATAATGTGAAAATTTTGTACATCTAAAATTTTCACATTATATGTATGGGAGAAATAAAATGTGGTCGAATCTTGGGAAGATTTGAGAGATAATAATTTTATTTTAATTTAATCGTTGCAATGCTCTTAAATTAAAATAGGTAACTTCTTAGCTGAGATTTGATCATAATAATCATTATACAGTTATTTAAGGACACAATTTATTTCATTAAAAAATAATTGTATACAGTTTATATTCACTCCATCCCAAAGAAAATGTTACTCTATACATTAAGCATTAATTTCCTATATTCCACATAAGTATACCATTATATATATATATATATATATATATATATATATATATATATATATATATATAGAAAGTATATATATATATATATATATATATATATATATATATTTATATATATATATATATATATATATATATATATATATATATATTTATTTATAATGTCAAATGAATTAATCTTTAATATACTATTGATAGATTTACTAAGTTTTAGTTTAACTATTATCATAAGCAGCATAACAGATCAGTCTCTTGCAACCTTTTATCAATGTTAATCGGTCTCTACATTTTTATATAGTTTGTAAATGAATTGTGCTCGAAGGAGCATATCAATTAATTATATAAATAATGTTATTGAAGTGAAATTCAATATTTTCGAACAACTCGTTTTTGGCAAAAATTTATTTATGATTGTGTGGACATGGTAAAGATGTCAAACGGTACGTCAAACACATTATGAAACCCGATACATCGTTTGTATGGACCGACCAAACAAACTTTAGACCCTTCTTCAGCTTCAGGTTACACCACACTTTATATTCGATGGGTGATTAACACAAAAACATTTCTACAAAAAATAGGTTAAAATTATGTAGTTTTATTATTAATGATCTTAACCAATTATAACCCAAGTTGTATCTGTATCAGAAGCTTATTTATTAAAATATTATGTGAAAGCGTATAATAAAGTCATAGTCTTATTGTTATTATAATAAAAGCTAATTAGTAATCTTCGGCCAAGGGGTGAAAAAACAGGTTTTCAATTGCTCACAATAATTTTTATTACACATATTGCTTTAAATGTATAATTCTATTTGAATTTTCGGATAATAATAGAACAATTGATGTATGATAAGTGTAGATGTAAATCATATAATATTTTGTGTAAATATCAGAGTTAAAATAAAATAATAAAGCAATATTATAAAGGAAATCTTTTCAGATTGTATAAAATAAAAATATTGTTGGAATAATATAAAATAAAGTAAAGTGTAGGAGATAATCGATTTTATGTTTCCATATAATGTCGCTTCTATACAAAACCTCTTGGTGGCAGAATTGGTGGAAAGGAGATCACCCATGTGCGCAAATTCGTTACCAAGTCGATTTTGATGGATGATAAATGTAGATGTATATCTCACAATGTTTTTTGTAATATCAGAGAGTTGAAATAAAATAATAAATATTATTAGATCTCGAATACTTCAAATCACTTCATAACACCCACTTGGACTAGGTTTGGTTATAACATTCTATAAAAATGTCATCAATATCTAAAAATTATAATAAAACGATAAAGTACTCATCATCTATTAAAGTACTCAGTAATTACTCAGTAATTTATCATCTATTAAAAAAAAAAGTATATAGGAAATCGTTTCAGAGCTCGAATATGTCAACGCACCCATTTGGACTAGGTTTGATTAGCGAGGCCAAATAAATAATAAATGAAAGTAAATCTTATATGTTTGAAATAAAATATCCACTCATTTGATAATAATATTTGTTTTAAAATGTCAATTTGTATATAAGTTTTTGAGTTGATAGCCCATCGAATTATTAGCACTTGCATCATTCCCACCAAAAATAAACATTGTCCTTCTATACATCCCAAGTACGTTCTGAATAAGAATCGTCAATTTGCAATATTGTCTCTTGATAATAATATAACAAAGGGACGGGGCCATTGTTGAGGTATTTAAAGAGCGTGTATATTTTTTGCGTTACTTTGGTCCCTGGGATGTATTTGAGGTACCGATATATAAATAAAGAACACCAGGAGGTCCTCGTCCCTTTCCCGGAACCAAAATACCACTCAGATAACCAACCTTATCTCGATATGGGTGCTTCAAAGAATTGGCAGGAATCTCAATTCACGTTATCTTACCTTTTATCAGCATTACAATTCGATGATAAAGCATGTTTTATTGCATTTTGTCTTTTAAAAGTACTACATGTGAGCAATATCATTCATATAAAAGTTTGTAGTTATTATATTAGGAGGAACTAAATTAAAGTTCAATTAAAAAATGTGAAGATTAAATATCACACTTAGTGCCGACACACACATGAGTGCTCATTGGTGCTTCTAGTATCTCCGCCAATGAGAGAAATGTAAACAAATGTGAGCGCCAATCAGTGTCAAGGGCTCTTTATATGATTGGCGGAGATAAATTAAGGATTATTAAAGGGCACTAATTTCTGTGCCGCGCCTTAGTGGCACTGCATACTGCGTTTGCTTTATCTCTTTCAAGCTGTTTTCTGCTCTCTCACTCTTGTTGGATTTTAGTTTGATCTCATCGTGAGTCACGTAACATGTATGTAAGTAATCAGACTTTTATGATTGTAATGTAAATTACGCCGAAAAACTGTAATATCATTGTGCTACGATATCACCAATCACAGTATTTTGCGGTAAGCACACATGTCTGTACTACTCCTTATTCAACATGTCAGAAATACCGTCACATCGTAAAACTATAATACCATATTATATAACAATCACAGCTCTTTACTACATTTTTATGAAATGAATCATAGACATTTATATTAATAGTAATTTTCAATTGTTATAGTAGCGTTAGTCTAGTCCTGGATGTTTGCGAGTGTGATCGATTATTAGGACCGTACTAAATATAATAGTGTATTGAGAGTGTGTTAGTGAGTCGTGCTAGAGCTGATAGCTTTAGTGCGTGTAGTGATAGACTAGAGCTTGGTAGCATTGGTGTACATTTCTCTCGTGTAACTATTTTTAATCATGTGGTTTAGTGCGTTTTCTCTAAATGTTTGTATGCGAATATGGAAGAAAGTCAACAAAAAGGGCCGGTTTCTTCATATAGCTCTAAGCTCATATTTGTACATTTGCCGTTTCTTAAAGCTGTCAAAGTTAAAGCCGATCATAGCCGATGTTTAGATTCATTCAGGTGCACCCGACATGAAGCGGCGAGTTCGTTACGAAATTTCAATCGAATGGAGGTGGAAATATAGCACGAGTTTTGCTTTAGCTTCAGCTATAACCCTCTGATATCTCAGAGTCGAGATTTGACCTTTGTAACACGAACTAAAGTGTGAAGAAACGCGCTTGAAATTTGGGCTAGGGTCGGTTTATTCAGCCCGTAAATCTCGATCGCGTGTCATTTGGCGATTTACGCGCAAAATGCGTTTCTTCAAGATTTACCTCGTGCTACGATCTGTCAACTCTTGACTCGCCGATATTGACCGGCGTGATATAGTTAAAACTCGAGCTAGTGCTATATTTCCCCCTGCATTCCAGTTTCGTGACGAACTCATCGCTTCGGCTAATGTCGGTTGCAAGAATGAACAGCGGAGTGGCTTCATTACAAACATCGGCTATGATCGGTTTTAGTTTTAGCACGTCAATATATATTTGTATAAGACTCGAAATTCGTATAATCTATTGTCACGTAGCTCAAGATTTAACTCGCGTTGAAGTGCCGACACACACATGAGTGCTCATTGGTGCTTCTCATATCTCCGCCAATTATATGAATGTAAACTAACACGGGCGCCAATCAGTTTCAAGCACTCCTTCTCTCATTGGCGGAGATAAATTAACAAGCATCAAAGAGCACAAACGAGCACTCATGTCTGTGTTGCGCCTTATTCAGCATGTCAAAAATGCCGTCACATCGTAATGAAAAACTTATTTGTATTAAATTGAGAAATCTCAGTATATTAACTATTGAAATGTTTGAGAAGATGTGGTATGTGTATGGTTGGATTGAGGAGTTGGTTGTGTTCATTGAGGGCGGGCACGCGGCCTCTTTGTCTGGACCTTTCTTAAAACAAACATCCCCACGGCACAATGCAGGTGGACTGTACCCACGATCTTCACATCAGGGCTCATCAACCATTGGAAAATAATTATAATCATATTTAAAAGTACGGCCAACAGAACGCACAATCCGTTCGAGGCGAACTGTCAACGGGAGAAAATTTGACAGCCAACTCCGCGCGCACTGGAGTTTCATATAAAAAATTTAAACAATTCAACGAAATAGATTTATAATTGTTCAGTCACATGTAGAATACATACCATTAAAGCAACCCATAATAAAAATTAACTAAAACTTAATTTAGAGACTAGAACATCATTATGTTGACCCATGTATATCAAAATTGAAAAGTGTATTTACACAACATGTATGTTTTTTTTCATATTTGTAAAAAATTATATTGACGTAGCCGATAACATAAAATATGTATGTATATTTGTGCAATAAAATCATTTTGAAAATTTCTGGACATCTGCTGTTTTTCCGCGAAAGTCTACGTGAATAAATTATAGCCATAAAAATAATACACAGTTTTTCAATTTAATTAAAAAAACACACTACTTAATTTCTTTATTATTAAATTTTTCTTGGTAGAAATTTATTTAAAATACGAGCTCTAGAAATGCATTTTTTTATAATTATAATTAATTGGCTGAATATAACGGCCGTATTTAATAGTGTAATGAGAGTGTGTGCCACTGGTGCATATACGAATAGAGCGGTGTGCACCAACACTACCAAGATCTATTCGTGTACGCACCAATCCTATGAGCTCTAGTACGACTCACTAATAATAATACAGCCGTAAGTACCTAAATGACTCTCGATACCAAGTCTAATAGTTTTTTTAACTAATCCAAACATTTCGTAATATAATTTTTTTTTCGTAATAAGAATATGAGTTTAAGCATCATTGATTTGTAATTTTATTCACTGTTTTTTAAATACAACATAAAAAGTCAAACTACTCAATCACCGTAGTAATTAATAACTGTACAGCGATAGCATCGATTCAATTTGCTGGTTATTGTAAATAATGAATATTCATTAACGAACATAAAGATTGATTTAATTGAATCAAGGCAATATTATATTATTTAAATGACCTATTGATTCATAATCAAACCATTCAATGATAATTTACTTTGTGTTGAATATCCCTGAAGTTACCTGCGTCCGTTTGGCAAATATTCCGTCTCGTTTCAGAATAATAATACATTCCTTTCATAATTATTATTTAAATTTGAACTGTGTGGATTCCGTTATACAATTCTTATGATTGTAAATATGGAGTTTATTAATAGTAATATTGCAAAATGTTGAAATCTCCATGATGTCAGTACAAATCATGGCAATGATAAATCAAGCGGGAATTCTAATGGCCGCAAACGCAGACGTCCTTCTTTCTCAGGACCCCATATTTTTTGCCAAAGTCCTGGCTGAAGAGCCTCAGGCATCCAAATACAATTTGTGAGATCGTCTTCCAAATTGACGATGACAGGGATCCAACAATCGATAAAGATACGAAGATTATATTAAATACTAGCTGTATTTTCCTGGCTAAGTTTGCCGGGAATGAGTTTTCAATAATACTAATTTAAAATAATCCTTTTTTTATTATTTTTATATCCCTACTTCGCATTGAATATTCTCCCATGATGTTTTCCGTGACAGTCACAATCTTTGATAAAGATCTGAACAGGACTCTCTTCTTGACAGAGTTTCATCAATTGTCAATATGTAAAAGGATAATACAAAACGGCAGCATCTAAATAATTCATGGAATCAGTCACATTTTTTCAATTTATATTGAACATAACACATGTTTTCTTTTAAAATGAAACCTAACCTAACGTAAATATCTTTATTGCGACAAAAATTGATTTAAAAAATAATAAATGTCGTATTAGCGAAAATATGCTGATTATTGAATTTCTTAGTAAGTCTAAAAACACTAAAATGAATGGGGAAAAAACATTTTTTGGTCAGTTTTTTTTTATTAATTTTTATTTTTTTATGTTACGTCTTTGATATCGAGAATCTCGATTCAAGATAAGAAAAAAAATATTGCAAGTGTCGGATTATCCAGAATACAAATAGTAATTAATTTCAAAGTTTATGTGTCCTGTTAATAATAACGTCACCAAAGGTTTCGTGTGACTTTTACCGCTCGTACTGTTTATCCGTCACTTATCAATCTTTCTAATAACATTACACTTAATATGGTAAAGTGCGTGATTAAAAGTTGCTTGATATATTCAACGACAAAAAATATATCACTATGTAAACAATTTACATTATCATTAGTAATAAAAAAACTTGTGCTCTCGAGTGTCGAATTTTAGGAACTACAGTGTTTCACGTGGCCACGTATGTGTGAAGTATATGTATAATATGCGCATGTAGTATTAGCAATCCATAGACAATGAATTATTGAATTATTTATTTTTTATGATTGACTCTGCAGACTGCTATCGTTGGTTTCGTGGAAGATGCAAGAAACTGTCGCGACATGGTTTCCCTTCATAGATGGACAATATCCTGTTGTTATCTCACAAACAATCCGCATCTCTGGATATTGTGGATAATTTGTGTGTTCCTGGAAGTGAGTGCTCAGGAATAGACCAGTCTTATTCCTGTACATTCGTGTTTGTTTAATAATATACTATCGTCATTGTATATCAAATTTTTAGTTACGTACAGATTTGATTGATCATACATTATAAATTCTTTTTGATGTTGAAAAGTGAAAGAGTATCGAATTTCTCTTCATATCTATACAAATATAACGTCTCACACCTTTTAATTTCAAGAATAGATTTCTCGCAATCGTGATTCGATGTCTGAATGAGAAAACTTTCTTAGAAACCCTCATCGAGATATTTTCAGTCTGAAGTTTGTCTGTAGGAAGAATGCTGAATGCTTACACTAATTACAATTTGACCGAAGATTTTTTGCACTAAACGATTAAAAAATAACATTTTTAATATTTGAAAAGACTTGCCTTTAAAACGCATTTTGAATAAAAAGAATATTTAGTATTTTTTTATGGGCTTTTAACCTAACCTAAATATACTTGGACGAAACTTACTAGATGATAAAATCTAGAGTAGGTACTTTCTCATTTTATTATAATTTTTAGATATTGATGACTTTTTCGTAGAATATTGTATATTGTAATAACCAAATCTAGTCAAAGTGGGTGTAATCAAAAACCTATCTACAAATTGCGGATATTTTATTTCAAACATATAGGTTTGGCTTTCATTTAATATACACATTTATTATTTAATAGTGATATTTACACAATGTGATATATATCTACACTTATCATCCATCAATATCGACTTGGTAACGAATTTGCGCAAATGGGTGATCTCTTTTCCACCAATTCTGCCACCAAGAGGTTTTGTATAGAAGCGACATTATATGGAAACATAAAATCGATTATCTCCTACACTTGACTTTATTTTATATTATTCCAACAATATTTTTAATTTATACATTTTTTTTCTTTTTGTCTACTCTGTAAAAAAAGCCGTTTATATTCTATTTAATAAATAAATCAATTATTATATTCATGGGACAAACTATAAAGTTGAATGCAATTTTATATTTTTTTAATAACAGACAATTCAAATTGAATACATTTTTCCGTATAATAAAGCAATATGTGTATTAAAAATGTAAACCGCAGTTGTAAGCAATTTAAATTTTGTTTTTTCACCATCTTTGTCGAGGTTTGGTAATAACGTAATGCAAGAAAAAAAATTAATAAACAAAATTTTCTATAAAAAATCCATGGCAACATACACAATATATGTATGTGTATTTTTAACATAACTTCGCTATAAGTAAAACAGTTCACGCAAATGTAAACGTACAACGTAAAAATGGTAAGAGTGTTGCTTTGCTGTCCTTTTGATCGTTTTTTTGTTAATAAGTGCCTCACCCGAGGCTCATATGAGGCATTGACTAACAAAAAACCGATCATAAGTAACTCTACTGTCGTCTTTACGGTGACGTGCGCTTAGGAAACCACTACTTAACGCATCTTCTGAATGACGATGTAATACTTTGTAAGAATAGTCAGGCTTGCAATGTCGTCTCTTTAGTTGGTTTTATTGTGAATTATGTTAATGATAATACTGAAAAGCCGTATGGACGATTGTGCAAATGAGTACAGTATAGACTTGTATCGTAAAGTAATAATTGCATATGGCGCCTTGGCTGATATCACCTGCCACTTGAACTTGCTCCATCAAACCGGTCACAAGCACTTTGACAACCTCTATCATAATATATACTACTTAATGCTTTTTAATAATACTAAACTGAGTGCTTCTACTAACTGGAATACCTCCACTTCACTATCACTAAAATAAGGCTTCGTTGAGTTTACTAAGCGCAAGGATTATTAGCTCGATTAGCATTTGAATGTGCTTCAAAACTAAACAACACACACAAGGGACTCCCGTCAATAGGGAAGGCGTCACGATATTTATATATATATATATATATATATAGTTATTACATATATATATAAATATATTTATATATATATAGGAGCATATATATATATATATATATATATATATATATATATATATATATATATATATATATATATATATAATAAAAATAAGTGGAAGACTACAGGGCTTGTTTAGGAGCGACCTTATATAGTAACATTTAAAATATCTTTTTTTAATGATGTGTATAAATTTATTTCATCTTTAATTTATATTATTGTACTGAAGTATTCTTTGCATTTTATAATTTTTCATTAATGTCACTCTTGTTTTTTTTTAATTAGATTTATTATGTAGGTATCATTATAATATATATAATTGTCTAACTGTGTGTATTTTATATGTCTGTCTGTCTGTCTGTCTGTCTGTACGGGTCAATCTTTCAAATATCCTCAGCGTATACAGAGTCGCTATATACAGAAAAATAGTCCTTAATATATCAGGGTACAAGCATTAAAATTCCGTGTGCTCTTAAGTCTTTATGGAATTGAGCCATATATTCAAAATAGAATAGAATATTTGGTAGTGAGACTGCATTTAAATTTGTTGATTATTGAAGATATGCGAAAGTAGTCCTTAATATGTATCGAATACCTTCGAGATATCGTATACTTTCGTTTGAAATATGTTTGCTGTCAGTATTAATCTTAATATATGAAACTTCAAAAAATGTTCATTTTCAATGATTGTTTAAACTATAAAATGGGGCTTTTTTGAAATAGTAAAATGGTCCTATTTGACCGGCAACTAATGTAGATTCATCCATTATCTATAACACGTTTCATGTCTCTGTCAATAGAAGGTAGTTAATCGTAATCTGTAAAATTTTATAAATAATGGTCAATCGAAATCCCATTATGACAGCTAGGTGTTGCTAGGTGTTGCCAGGGGTCTAAATAATTCAATTTAAATATTTAATCATAATTAATACATATCTAAAATCTCGAAACGGGTATTTTAATGATAATATTATTTAATTAATTTCAAAATAATATTAGAGATATTTAATAATGCATAATAAATGAAAATTCTCAAAAAAGTATTTATCGGAAGACTCGCTTTTTAAATATTGTGATGAGTGTTGTCATCATATGAAAACCGCGTTATAATATTTTATTAATAATTTTAATAATATTTCAAACTTCTTTCGAATGAAAAAACGAACAACTTATTATCTTCGTATTAAAAACAAATCAGAGCATTTCAAAATATTAAATAATTTCAATATATTTTTAGATGTATTTAATTTGATAATGCATAACAATTTCCACATTTTTATACTTCATTTTTAAAATAAAAAAATTCTTTAAAACTTCTTTAAAGCAAAAATGAAATCAAAACTCAAAGATAAACGTCCTATTAAAAAACCAGGCAGAACATAAAAAACATTAACAAATTGAAAATTTCAATTAAAATTACCCTAGTTATTATATAATAGACAATTTTTAAGTAGAGTGAAAACAAGTTTATCTTACTCGATTCAAAAGGGATTCTTAACAAATTCATAAAGAATTTTCTTAGATTAATATATATAAAAAATCATGATTAAAATTTAGTAAAAAAAATCATTAATAAACCCTTAATCAAATTGTCCAAAAACACATATGGGGAGTACTTAATCCTTTTGAAGTCGTGAGGCATTTTCCCAAAATTACAACACCATCTCGACAATTACTAGGACTATAAGTATTATTCGGCCTTTCATAGGTAATTTAAGAGCCCTGCCTTTCTTATTAAATATAGTGACGGGCTAGATCAAAAAATCAATTACACGAACTCGAAACTTCGGTATAAGAGTCATTCTGTTTGTATGTATTCATCAAATATGCTCATTTTTTAATGTTATTTGTATTCATTATTATTTTATAGGTAATGAAATATTATATATGTATATAGATTTTATGAGTAACTTGTGTTGGTTCAATTATTATTTACATTTATCAGTGCCTGATTATACCTATTAATATATTTTTTTTAAATTATTGAAGAATTAATGAGAAAAAAAATGCAGAACATTTATTAAAAAAATATATTGTGAACGAGAGTTAATGAAAAAATCGTTAATAAATAAGAAAAAGTAATAATGATATTTTACATTTTCAGAATATGTACACTGAAAATTATAAAAAAATATATGCCATTAGAATAGACCCAGTGCCTACTAACAATACGTTCGGAGTAGGCTTTGATAGACCTCGAAGTTGTATAGTTTTGTCATTTTATAAATGAAAAATATCAGGAAAGTATTGTCGATTGTACATTCCACAATATTTTGCTTCTGGAATAATCTTTTCATAATCTCAAAAATTAGTTGACTATAGACTCTAAAGCCGTAGTTAAAAATAAAAGTCTGCGAAAATGGTCAGCCATTTGAAGTATGTATGTATTTTGGAGACCATAAAAAATATTTATTTGATAGATTGAATGAAACTATTATTATTTATAGTCTAATTAATGGAATTATGTTTTATTAGGAATGATTTTTATAACTTGTAAAGACGTTTTATTCAAGATTTTGTTCATTTTATTTTCATCATCACAATAATTTACAATATTTGAAAGGGAAACTGAATAGATTTTTTTTATTCGTTCATACATTATTTATGCAAAAATAAATAGAAATGATTAAAGCTTGGGATTCCTAGGCGCGCGTCGCCGTAAACGTACACCGTAAAGACGGTAATAGAGTTGCTTTGCTGTACTTTTGATCGATTTTTTTGTTAATTAGTGCCTCGCCCGAGGCTCAGACGAGGCACTAACCAACAAAAAACCGATCATAAGTGTAGGTAAGTAACTCTACTATCGTATTTACGTTGACGTATGCTTGAGAATCCATTACTTAAATATGCCTACGCTGTAAAATATAAGAGTATCTATCTGACTACAATATTAATATATTTTGCATATAAATCACAGTCAAATCTTGCGATAAAAAAGTACATAAGCTCACCGGCTACGAATTGTTTATGTAACAATTCCATAGTCAAATAATTTGAAACTGTACGCCTTATTTTATTAGTGAGTAACATGACCCAAAAAATTGAGTCCCACCTATCAAATTATATATATATATATACTTCCTGGCATAAGCTCGGTATGATAATTTTAGTGAAAGGCCTTTGTAAAAAGTGATTTGTCTGGTATAAATGGTTGTGGATGAAGTAAATGTTCTCGGTGGTTGGAAAGGCCTGTAATTTGGATACAAAGCCGCTGGAACTAGAGTCACGACCATCTCATTATACACACACAGCCTCCTTATATCCATTCAACAAATACAACAAGTCTTTACTTTTACAATCTCAAAGATGCTCATCTTCAAGGAGGAGATCCAGATGAACTGCACGGCCGAACAAAGGATCGCAAAATAATTATTAACTCACTTTGCCATGTTATTCATTGAATCCAAAAGGGCGCACTTAAAGGATCAAACAAGCATCCCTTAAACTAAACTGAGAATTTTCCGCTTTATTTAAAACCATTCATAAATATTTTACTACAATCAATAATAACACTATTTAAAAATTATACAATTTTAAATCGTTTAAATTTAAGCTCAGATTAATATTGCCTAACAGCGGCTATGAAATTAATTAATCAATGTCTTATTATTTAAAATAGGTGTTATATTTTTGCAATACCTTCTCTTAAAATATTCTTAATTATCAACACTCCTCCTATTTAGTAATAGAATTATGAAGAAAATTTTAACCATTCACTGCACAATATGCAACACTTATATTATATCTACACCTTACTTTACATTATTATATACATTTTATACAAACATTTTTTTTTAATTATAGCATTGTTTATTTTTATATATATATATATATATATATATATATATATATATATGTACATTTCATTTTTGTTTATCTTTTTATTACTATTGTTTTGTCTATAAAAAGCTCTTCTGAGCGTGTATATGGAAATAAATAAATATTTGATACAACCACTTAGAAATGGTGGATAATTTTTTTTACAACCTTATGAAGGGTTAATTTTGGCTAATATTAAATATTATTTGTTGGAAATATATGGGTTCAAATTCCGCTCAAGAAAAAAAATTATTTAATCGGTTATAACGACTGGGAGATCGGGAATCATATTAATAAAATCCCGATCGATCGTCTTGATCCAGGTTTACTCTGATTTCCTGTATTGTAAGGTAAATACTGATTATTAAGTCGGTGACCTGTGTAACTAGTAATAGTTAAGTTCACCGACAGACAATTAATTAACACGTTGTTATATCTAAAAAAACAAATTTGGAAAAACCGTATATAAAAATCCTGTTCTGTTATTTAACTTATTTCTGCAGTAAACAAATATTACCAAACTTTAGGCAGGTTAAAATGGAAGGAGGAATTCAATCTAATTCACATGAAAAATAATGTGTAAATTATAAAAAGTGATAACTTTGACATACATATCGAGGGTATACTGCTAAAAATGCACTAAGTCATATTTTCAAGATTTTGAGTTTGGGATGCATTTGTATATAAAAATAAATAAAATGAAATTACTGTGTTATTTGGTCGGCTTTTTGAACCAATAACAACAAGAAATGTGTGATATATAATAGTTAAATTTAATATTTTTTTTTTTTTTTTAAATATGCAGCCACACCAAAATTATATTAAATATTATAATATGGGGGATCTACGCAGTGCTCCATCAAATTGTGCACCCACTTAACTAAGTTTGCAAATAATGTTATAATTTCTCATGCAAGCCTCATATAAAGAACATAAAAATAAAATGCACTCATATAAAGAAAGTAGACGTCACATCATTCTGATTAACAGAGTAATTTACTGAAATAAAACAGGTTTAGGGCTGTGACTTTTTTTTCACTAATTCGCCATTATGTCAAAACTATGATAATATGTGCATTTAGGCAGTATACCCTCGATATGTATTTGTGGAGATGTGTATACAGTGTGTGGTATTTAGAATAGCGGCTAAAGAGTATCTTTCGCATATCCTTGGGCAAGTTGTCAGACATGGTATCCACTTAACCTGGATGGAGTCACGATACCTTGTGGTTAGTTGGCGAGCTGGTCTTGCTTGCTCTCCTCTTCTTCTTGTTCTTAGACTTCTTGTTCTTAGTCTTCTTGTTCTTCGTCTTCTTGCTACTGAAATGTGTTCTCGCCTTGTAATCATGCCGGTCTTGTTTCAGTACAACGTTTCACTTCACCACATCGTCACGATCGGCGACATTAAGGAAATTTGCAAAACTTGTATATAAAATAACATTATACAATACATATTATTCCACTGATGGTGATTTTACTAAACAACGTGAATAATTTCACAAGCAGTCTTTATAGAAATTCTATATAACACATAACCACGTAAGAAGTTCATTGTCTGTCGGTGACTGCTCCAGCGTATAATATAGTGCAAAAAAAATTCTATGTGCTCTTAAGTCTTTATGGGACTGAGCCACATATTCAATCTGGTAACACTGCCTGTCACGTGTCACTTGGTTTAATTATATTGATAAAATATAACAATTTACGATTAACTACCTTCTATTGACAGAGACATTAAATGTGTTATAGATAATAATGAATCTACATTAGTTGCCGGTCAAATAGGACTATTTTTAATAAGTTCCATTTAATAGGTTAAATAATGATTGAAAATCAACATTATTTGACGTTTCATACATTTCATAAATACAATATGTGACTCAGTTCCACGAAGACTTTTGCACTTACGATATTATACGCTGGAGCAGTCGAATAATATTATACAATAATTTAAAATTATTTGATTTGAGAGGGTTTTAACAAATTTGGTTTTTTATACACAACAACGTGTTAATCCATTTTCTGTGGGCGTTCTTAACTATTAATAGTTACACAGGTCACCGACTTAATAATCAGTATTTACCTTACAATACAGGAAATCAGAGTAAACCTGGATCAAGACGATCGATCGGGATTTTATTAATATTATTCCCGATCTCTCTGTCGTAATAACCGATCAAATATTATTATTTGAGTTTGATTTGAAGCCATGGCCACAGTATTTGTAGGCACGCTTCTTATCCCCTGAGCTATTACTCTGGTATAATACTGTAATGAATGTGTGTGCGTGGGGTGCGTATGCGTGTACAGCAACACTACCAAGATCTAGTCGATTCATACACACACGACTCACTAACACACTCTTATTATATTGAATACGGCCCCATCGTATTTTAATGAAAAACACACATTTTCCCCAAAAAATATACACATATTACAGTGAATATGTATTTTCAGTTAGAATAAATGTTCACTAGTGAAAGAATATTTTCTCTAAATAAATAAAATATACTTTTACTAGTATTTTTATTGAAAATATTTGACTTCGGAATTGCCCAATATACGTGAACCACCATTTATCCACTATTTCTAAGTGGTTTTATTAAATATGATGTAATTGTGCAGTGAAGGGTTAAAATTTTCATTTTATTAATATTATTCCCGATCTCCCAGTCGTAATAACCGATCTTTTTTTTTACTTGAGTCGGATTTGAACCCATGACCACAGTATTTGTAGCTCATCTTATCACCTGAGCTATTACACTGGTTAAGAAAGATTTTACTAAACTATTTTTCAATAGCTCATAATTAAATGTTATGACAAATAATTAAAAACATAATCTACAATAGAATATATCAGAAGATATTTTATTTACAGTAGTGATAGTCGTTTATTTTATAATATAGACAAAAAAATCATGTTTTTCAAGCAACTTAAACAAATGGATATTTTAATTGAAATAATAATGACTTTTGTGGAATTTACTAAAATTCAACTATTCTTCTTATTTTATTTATGTGTAAATTTATTTGAATTTTGCTTCTAATTGGCGATCTATTCAACTATTACAAAATGAATAATTAATTCACCTTACAATTCTGGAAATTAAATAATACCTGTATCAAGTTATAATTAAAATTTAATACACAATGATATTAAAAATATTATCAATTTTTAGTAGATATACTAAAAATATCTATTTTGTTTAAAAAAATACGCTCAGTGCAAGCTATTTATGCATGCCAAACAATTTTAAATAAGGCATCTATAGCAATATTTTTTTTATAATTTCAATGATGTATTTGCATATCGATTTTGAAGCCGGTTTATTTTACGATCATTTGTGTAAAGTACATATTTCAAAACTTAAAGAGAGCCGCCACGATCAAAGGACAGTTATGAAATTTATAAAAAAGTGCCCATAATGATACAGGTACTGAAATCCGACATCTTTTTTATAATATGTACTTAATAAGAATTGCTCATGATGTCATCTTCGAAACAATATAATACAACATAGTATTGATCTTCAGCAGCCACAAACCGCAATAACCACTCGCTATATTAATATATAATATTATAAGAACGCTACCATATTTATAGAGAGGAATATTAAACCTCAATTTTTAAATAAGCTGAGATATTTCAATACAATACTTTATAATGAAGCAATTTAAATGTAGGCACGTTGTAATTGAGAATAATGGTATAAGGTTTTGTATGAAAATTATTCATATTCACAATCAGAGATGATACAAGATCAAACTGATAGTATAGTATTCTACTATAAATTCTTTTTAATGCTCGCATATAAAAAAAAAATTACGTCATTATGATTAATCGAACTTTATACTATTGTCTTTATGTCGCTTTATTACACTCCGTTGGGGAAAAGGTTATACAGAAAAAAGATATATACTATAATACAATATTAGTTTGACTTTGGCCCATCTCTGTTCCCAACACGAGCCTTGAACAAAGATGTTTAAAGCCCAAATCAATTTGAGACTATTAAAACTTCACTTTTGGCGATATATCGATGGGTTAGTTGACACAGCTATATTCAAAAAAATAATCCAAAAATTTAATATTATACTATGAGGACTTGAATTAACTGAGAATATTTTAAAAGTTGTAGGGTATCGCAAATATGAGCCAAAAAATATATTAAGTACGTATTTAAAAGACCCATTACTTCACAGAAACAGCTGATTCCAATATGGAGGCCCAAACTCGATTCATAAATGAGTATTCATATTATTATTATTTTTTAGCTAATAAAGAAAATCTACCACCCCCTAAAATATTCTCAGTTAATTAAAGTTTACCCTGTAAAATAATAATATTGTGAACTTTCAAATGCTGTTACAACTGACATTTATGGACAAGGGATGAAGTTTGACCATAAAAATATTTATAGCGTACACTTTCAATGCCATTTTATTCCTCATTGGAAATAATATATATTACAGGTTTGGTTAAATATGCAGTTTACAATCCTTTGGGATCCTCATTGATTTTAATAAATCTGTTACTCTTCCGACACAACCTCTATTCTCTTTCAAAACTCAAAACATAAAAAATCACCAGGACACGACAACATTAACAACACTCTTAATAAACACTTACCACAAAAGGCTCTTGATTGTTTGGTTAAAATATTTAACTCGTGTCTTATTCTTGGATATTTTCCAGATAATTGGAAAGCAGCTAATGTAGTCCCTATATTTAAACCTGGTAAAGACAAATCCCTTCCCAGTAGCTATCGTCCTATCAGTCTCCTCCCCTGCATGAGTAAAATCCTAGAGAAAGTCATATTAACCCGCCTGCGAAAAACTCTGGATTGCGTCATTTCTAATGAACAATTCGGATTTAGACCGGGCCATTGTACCACTTCACAACCAACAAGAATCTCACAGCATGTTAGAGGAAATTTTAATAATAAAAAAAGTACGGGAATGATTTTCCTGGACTTTGCCAAAGCTTTTGATGTAGTCTGGTTTGATGGTATCATTCACAAACTAATTAACACTAACACTCCACCATATATCACCAAAGTTATTCAATCTTATCTTACTAACAGAAAATTCTCAGTAGATATTAACAATGTTAAATCTGTACAGCATCCAATCCTTGCGGGAGTTCCGCAAGGAAGCATTATCGCTTCTTATCTTTTCAATCTCTTCATCCATGACATCCCTATTCCTCGTAATTGCTCCTTAGCTCTTAACGCGGATGACACCACCATATTCACATCATCTTACAGATTAGACACAATTCGTAGACGCCTCCAAGCATCTGTAGACCTACTAACACAGTATTACTCTCGCTGGAAATTAAAACTCAACGAGAGTAAAACTGAAGCAATAATATTTACTAACAAAACAAAGCGATCCCACATCCCCCCTCTTAGTATCAATAACGAACAAATTCCTTGGCTCAAAGAAGTCAAGTATTTGGGAGTTATCTTAGACTCCAAGTTGAACTGGTCCAAGCATGTAAAATATGATGTGGACAAGAGCAACCTGGCTATTAACACCTTATATCCACTTATTAACAGGCGTAGTCAGCTGTCACCCAAGAATAAGCTACTTCTTTATAAATCAATTATCAGACCGATTCTCTTGTATGGATGCCCAGCTTGGTCTACTGCGGCAAAAAGTCATATTAATAAAATTCAAATTGTCCAAAACAAGTGTCTTATGATGGCCTTGGATCTTGAACCTGGCACATTTCTTAAAGAAGTCCACGAGGACATTAAGTTAAAAATGATCAAAGCAAATATCGCAGATTTGAGTAAAAACATTACACTAAAATGACTAACTTCCCGACTAACCCAATCATAAGACATGTAAATAAAACCAAATATGTCTCGAGGAAACGTAAGTTCATTTTACCAATGAACTTTCAAAACTGATATTATTTTTAAAAAATATAATAAAATTTCCAATAATCCACTCAACTCAAATTTGGTTTTACCCAAACAAATTGTTATTTAGTTTTTAAGCATTATATATTTTGTAACTGTTTTGTTAATATTGCTTTTATCGTTGTTATTATTTATTAACCTTCAAATTTGTAAATGGGTTTTTATTTTTTTTTCCCATTTTTTCTATAATTAAATACTATTACTCATGTCAAATTTAAATAAAACATTCTCATGTTAGTTATAGGTAAAAAGATGTAAACACTCTGTACACCTAAGTCTATTTCCAAAGATGTATTGTTCTATCAATCAATGTAAAAACTTATGTTAATAAAGAAATTGTAATATATAACCTCTATTCTCCAATTAGCGTGACTGCTTTCATAATAAAAGTACTGAGCAACAACATTGTATGATGATGCGGGTTATTAAATTAATATTATTATTGCAGATACATTCAGTATTAAGTATGCAAGTGGTAAAATGTTATAATGAATGCACAACAAGAGTTTTATTGAGGGCCTTAGGCACATCCTTGCATAGCAATGAGATTTGAATTATTCAAGTTACCTTCTCTATTCATTGCTAATATGGAAAAAATATGTTGTGATTTAAAGGAATTAATTGCCCTCGTTGAGAGATTAATAATAGAACAACGGATCGCATTATGTAATTATTGAGGACATGGTTTATTATGATAAATGAGGAGTCATTCATATCCCATTTGAGCTCTTTGTATAGAATTTGCCCTACTATGCACATTTAATTACAGTAATTAATTCACTAAGATACGTGACATGAATAAATGATAAATTTTCAATGCGCCATAGTTGTATAAATTCAATGGTTTGGTCAGAATTTCCATGAAAAGGTGACATTGTAGGAATATACTTTTTGTACAGCAATGTGAGTAAATTCTTAAAAAAATCGTATATAATAAATGTATATTTAATGCAAAATATTTTTAAATTAAGGATTGTTTTCTTTCAATGATATGAAAATAAAAGCATGCAATATTCTCAATATGCACACTATTTTCCTCTCTTAAGCAATTCCTTTTAAATTAGAAAGCAAAATAAATTTTAAATTCACTCATTTGTATACAAAATTATAAATGTAGTTGTTCCAATATTATTTATAATTTAATAAATAAGAACAAGACATTTCAAAAGACATAAGTTGAATATACTTTTTCTATGCCAATGTGGGTAATTTCTCCTTTTTTTATACGTAAACGAAATTTTTATATTTTGTGCTAAATATTTTTTAATTTAAGTATAGTTTTACTCCGTGAAAATAAAATAGTATTAAACGTTTATGAAAAAATCAGTGTATCTAAGTCCCAAATTTTCATTTCCAAGCAAAACTAAGATAAAATATACTCATCAGTATACAAGATTATAAATGTGGACGTTTCACGACAATTCAGAAAATGACAAATGAGAACAAGATATTTCAGAACACAACACCTTAGAACACGGTAAACGAGCTGATATTTTTCGATAACCTCTGTTTAATTATTATAATATTTTCTAATAGCTGATAGTGATGGTACTATACAAGATGCTAATTAGGCCAGTACTAACCTACGGTGCAGAAAAATGGATTATTATCAAAACTGAAGAGGATAGGCTACTTAGGTTCGAGCGGAAGATTCTTAGGAGGATCTTGGGTCCTGTTCAGGAGGCACCGGGACTATTTAGAATTAGACGGAACGATGAGATTTACTCATTATATAAGAGCGTGAACGTAGTGCAGTTTATTAGGGCTTTAACATTAGGTTGGGTTAAAGAGCAGGAGGGATAGTATCGGAAATACTATCCAGCAAGCCTGTGGGCAAGAGAAGGCAGGGTAGACCTAGGCTAAGGTGGGCGGACGAATTTTATAAGGTAGTTAGGAGTTTAGGAATTAATAACTGGAGGAGCGCGGCCTCCAATAGAAATAAGTGGAAGATGCTGGTGCGGGAAGCCTTGGTTCATCACTGAACTGGAGTGCTTGTGATGATGATGATGATATTGACGGTAGTTTTTTACAAAATAATCCAATTGGACATGTAGAATTGTATCTTCAAGAAGTTCTGAATTGTCCTTGTTCTGTCATTTGTCACGTTCTGAATTTAGCAGTCACCAAAGTTAGTAGTATATAAGAGTTAGTTGTTAAATCCACATTATTAAGAAAGTAATCTTGATTGAACTTGCTTTAGGGTCACCGTATAATATTCACGGATACTCTTAATATTGATACAGTATAACTCATTAGCAAGCCGAGGTTATCTTAGTGGTCTGACACTCCCGTCACATTCTTCAGTTGTCAAGTGATCGTCAGACCAAAGCCAACCAAGCATTTGCATCTGTCCATCGTTGTTGTTGTTGCTGCTGTAAAATACGCGATGTGAATCGGTAATTATCCAAACACATCCGTTTATTTCAATAATAAATCATACCATCATTAAATTAAATCAAACTCTAATCCTGGAGACAATCGGTTCTGCTAATCTCACTAAGAATACTCAATCGACATGTTTACAGATGTAGTGTGTGAACCAATACTGTATATCTGAAGATTATAGACATCACAATCTAACTTTATAACATGGAGTACCTTTAATTATTTAATTTTATTGGTACGTGTAAGGCCGAGTTAACAATTGAAACCATTTTTACACCCCCCAAGTCTAATCATCACTCATTTAATTATATTTCCAATTAATATTGAAAAATTAAAAATCGTAAATGAAAACACTCATGAATCAACGCTGCTCTTTTTATTTAAAGAGAGAATAAGTTAAGGAAAATGGAATTTAATCCAGATTTCACTAATGCTTAATTCGGTAAGAAAACTAACCTAAACCTTGTCAATTATTATATCCACAAATTATACCAAAAACTATTATACATAATAAAAAAAAATATTGTTGATATTGAAGTGTTATATACATATATAACACATAGTTTTTTTTTATTGTATGTAGAGCAAATTTCAATTTTTACAAATGCTAGAGGTGACTATCGCAATTTGTAGCATTGCAAAATTATATAATGTGTGTTGGTATATCGCCAATCACAACCGTTTACAGTAAATAAGTAAGACTATATACGTGTCTAAAGTTTGATATCTTCACTTGAAATACAAGAAACAAAAAATTCAAACAGTCTTCAATTGAAAAGCATATTAAGCTTTTCATATTTTGTTCATGTAATCACTTGAATTTATTAATTTGTATATTAATTAAAACAAAACAAACTTTTTATCCAAAAATCAACTTATTAATAGAATATTTTAAAATACAAATAAATAATCTCAATGCAATGGCTTGTTTTCAATGAATATTCGGATCACGAGTTCGTGGCCATTTCTCACACTGCATCCAACATAACAAACAGATAATTTATTATTAATAAGTATTGTGTGACATTATTGGATATAACCCCAATAAACTAATTACTTTGTTTATTATTATATAATTGAATATTCTAGTATGCTCATTTTAAAATGTATACGTATAAGGAGTTTTTCTTTAGTATGGCCGGTCGACCAGCTTTGAAATCTCTTATCCGGGGACCAAAACAAAAAGAATATTCGCCAGATAAATCCCCCAACGGAACATGGACCTCTTTTCAATCTGCAAGGACTAAATAAATCGACGATGGAAATTTGTTGAATTTTTGTGCCTAAATCGAATTAAAAAAATTTGTTCTTACATAAGAATATTTTTGACTATATCTTTCTGGATCACTCATTATCAAAATATAATATAACTCTCCTAAAATTAAGCAAGATGTATTTTTTCATGAAAATTTTCTACAAAAATGAACATAGTGATCCATGGAAAAAAATAAAAATTCACCCCCATTTGCCATTCTATATATAATATCAATAAATGCAGTATAATTATTTATGATTTAAAACACCATTGTATAAATATTTGAAACATTAACTTAACTAACAACAAAACTACATTGATTGATTAAAAAAATTATAAAGATGCGTTTGTGTGATTTTGTTTAAATAAAAACACTGAAACACATTTGTTTTTATTAAAAGTCCTATATTTATTATACCAAAAAAAAAATCATCAAAATTTTTATACAGACCCCAATTAAAGCTTGAATTTTTAAATAAATATAACATTTACAAGATTATTGGCAGTATATTGCTACAAATACTGTAGTTATTGGTTCAAATCCCGCTCAAGTCAATTTTTTTTAATTGATTTGATCGGTTATTACTACTGGGAGATTGGGAATAATATTAATAAAATCCCGATTGATCGTCTTGATCCGGGTCTACTCTGATTTCCTGTATTGCAAGGTAAATACTGATTATTAAGTCGGTGAGCTGTGTAATTAGTAATAGTTAAGATCACCGACAGACAATTAATTAACACGTTGTTGTGTCTAAAAAAAACTTCTTCGCTTAGGAACCAATTCATCAAATTATCATAAGTTTTTTTTTTTTTAATTGTATACTAGTCTAACTTTAGTGGTATATAATGTTGGTGCATTTGCATGGAAGGAGTTGTGTTGTGTACTTTTTTTGTGCTGTCCTCGGACCAGCTTGTTTTATCTCTAATTAGTCTCTAAATCAACAGATAACCTCACTTCCACCCAGATAAAAAGTATACGTGTTTAATGTAAATAAACCTTTCATTGTGCAATTAAAACTATAAATATTTATCACATCACCCGGCCACATTATAATGAGATCGCTTGTTCGGAAATGCCGGAAACTTTCCCCCATTGATTAAAACATTCTTTAATAAATCATTCGTACATTGTTTGTCAATGGGTATTTTGTCCAATATTTCTAATTTGCAATCAGAGAGAATATCGCCTGCTCCAGCGTATAATATCGTAAGTGGCAAAAACATCCGTGTGCTCTTAAGCCTTATGGAACTGAGCCACATTCAATCTGGTAACACTGTCAGGTCACAATACTCGGTTTAATTAATAACGGATAGGTCAAAGTTCCACTATAATTTTGAAATTCCCATAACGTTGTAAATAAATATTGGCAGTTTTCTGCTGGTTCAGGTTTATAGACAACACACTTTTTAAAGCAACACTGATCTAAACGTCATATAACCAAATACGGAGCGCAATCAAATGACTTTTATCACCCCTTATATTATTTTCATATTACTATGACTCCAACCTAACCTGGATTAACATTATTTACGTGCTTAGCAAAATATACTTTTACTGGATAAATATATTTTCCTATCGATAATATCTATGAGATTCACTACAATATATATGTCGTTCCAAGTTTTAGTATTAAAATGTTACTGATTCACAATTTTGTAAGCCATCTTATGTAGTTACAAAATTGTGAAAATTTATTTATTATTTTTTACTACATTTTAATCACCATAAATTAACAGAAAATCTAATTCGTTACTATGGTTAAAAAATATATGGGTATAATCCAACAATAATTAAGTAAAAATGATAAAATAATAATTAGACCTAAGTGTAAAATAAAACTATAATAAGATTTTATATAATTCAGATAAAAAAAATAAACAATGAAAACATAAATAACAACTACAACGAGTAAATTTTAGAGATTTGCTCATTTAAATTGAATTAACCTAACCACGCATAACGCAAAGTAATATTTTATTTATTATAAAAAAATCAATTTTAAAAATTCAATTTTAAAATTAATTTTTATGTATTTTTGATGATTTTATTATTGGCATATCTATGCAAGTTTTACTTTGAATCTTACCGACAGACTGACATTTTATAGCGACCAATTAAGAATTTTTATCTATTTGTATTTCATTATTGCACACAAATATCAAATGACGGATATTAGTTAATTTTAATACATAAAACTTTCCGTGAACAAAAAAAAAACGGAATGAATGAAACGGAGGCTTTATGCAATCATGTCGACTTGCAAGGCTGTCAAGGAAGTGAACGTAGTTTTTTGTCACAGCTTCCATCGATATATTTTATTTATTATTATAACACAGATGGTCTGAATCAATCGAGTATTTCATGTCACGTAACTGAACTGTCGGCAAATGAGAAAAAGAGTGAAAAAATACGGTACTCGAAGAAGTTGTATTAAATCAAAATACTGGTTTATCATTTTAACACGGTGCAGTAGAATTAGAGCAAACAGCGCCATATGCGCAATGGTTGAAATCTAAAATTACATTTGATGTAAAACAAGCATCCAGTTTGTTTGTTGGTGTTTCTAGAATTGTTTTGGCTACAAGAACACTCTTCTTTGAAACGATATTTTCAATGACAGACTTCAAAGAAACCTACAATCTACCCACATTATTTAGTATGCGATGCTATAAATTATCACATCGTTGATGTTAATACGAAATATATACAAATTGCATAGATATAAACATAAGATATCGCAGTTCAAGTGGATCAAGTGGCCAAAAACATGAGTTACCTGGCAAACATTATACTGTAAACATCTCTTCATATCTTCAGTTATATTTCACAGTAAAATGGGTAAATGCATTGTTACTACATGTCATATGGACTCAAACATACACTCAAATACATCTAGGCTCAGTTTTTACTAAAGACTACTTCTTTAACATGTTTAAAATATTATTGCGTTTTAATCGCCAATGTATTGTCACAACCACTCTCAGCGGTCACTAGAAATATGTTGAGTGAGGGAGACACACTTATGCCTTTATCGAATAGGAGAGAAGAGTGCAACAATACGTGGACTTCACGAAATATTTATAAGCAATGCGATATCTAATGTTTATATCTATGACAAATTTATAATTTACAAGAAAATAAATGAGGCATTGACAGCCGTATTCAATATAATAATGAGAGTATGCAGAGCTGATCTTATTGGTGCATATACCAATAGAGCTTGGTATAATACGAACTTAATCACTTTGATTCAATATAAAAATCCATAGTGTGTGTTGGAGAATTATAAGAGAGCTCACAATACAACCACACAATAAAACGTATACAAACACTATGGCCTTTTATATATGCTATATACAAGCTCTATTTGTATAAGCACCGCACGAACACTTACTCATTAACGGCTGTTACAATAAAAAATCTCCCATGTCAAATTGATTTAAAACATTATTTTTTTGAACAAAATTAAATTGCCATCAAGAAAACGATGTTGGTCAATCTTTATTTAATTTGTGATATTTTGATAATCAACATTACAACTTAGTTTAATTGAAATCGGTTGTAACACATTTTTGAGAAAAAAAGAAAACTGGATTTAGAAGGTATTTATTCTGAACGCCTCAAATATTTTTCTCATATTTTCATTTATTATTGAATTACTGAATATATTGGTGCAATTTATTACTTCCTGAATATACTGGCTCTGTATATTACTACCCACATTCGCTATTAAATAAAGTGAAATGTAATAAACCTACAAAAGAAGAATATTTACAGTTTACAAGAAAAGACGATTGATATGAAGTATTTCTTTATTATTATATATCATTGAATATTTTGGTACAAAATGCCATAGTAGAATTTATTCTAATGTCATTTAATGAATGTGTGTTTTAGTGAGTAATTTTTCTCATACTTATTCACGGTAAATTTGACACATTTTTTGTTGAAAGGGGATTTTGTAGTTGATTGTTCCCTCCCATTTTCGCCAGGTGAACGCATCGTTGGTTTAGAGTGCAGGTGTAATTAGTTTCCTTTTATACAAATAATAAAATAAGCAAGGGTCCTCTTGAATACAGGAAGGAAGTGGTCATGCCCTGTTTGGGGTTGGTTGATGAATGTCGTCATTTGTCAGTTATTTAGTTACAAAATTATATATTATATGGCCAATATACTATATAGAAGTGCCAAAAATACGTTAAAACTCTTAAAAAACATGGGAGACAAAGAAGAATTCGTAACCAAAGGGGTTGGGGCGCTTGCATTGTTTATCTGTCACTTGTCGCTCTTTCTAATAATATAACACTTAATATGGTAAAATGCCTCAAAAAAAAGTGAAAGATTCTGGTTCGGGAAGCCTTGGTTCATCACTGAACTGGAGTGCTTATGATGATGATGATGATTATTAGGAAAAAACTTGTTGCTCTCGAGTGTCGAATTTTAGGGACTACAGTATTTGTAGGAGGCCACAGCCCGCGTATATGTATAATATGCGCATGCAATAGTGCCGTCTATGTTCCAATTTTTTAAAACAATACGCATAACACTTCTATATGTGTAAGTTTATTTTTTACAGCCAATTTAATTGACAAAAGTCCGGGAAAGTTCCGAAAATTAAATTAAGGATTTCATAAAACATGTCTTTTATTCAATTTAAAACAATTAAATGTAATAAATGTTACATTAAATGTAACACAACCACATCTTCATCAATGGTCCAAGTCGGCTTGTTAAACTTTTCAATTTTTAATTATTATTTTAAAAAGTTTGAGAATCTTACGTTTTTACTTATTAGGTGATTGGCCGCCTGCTTTGAATTTGTATTATTATCAGCATACGTCATAGAATTCATGAAACAACAATAGTACGCAAACAAGAACATAACCTCAAACGGCACACACGGTCAGCGACCTTAGGCTTTATGACAACATTATGTTGTCACCCTTGTTGTTGTTATTCATTTGAACTTGACCTTGAAAATGAATTTTGTTTTTGTTATTCTATGATGATATCATTATAATAACCAAAGATCCACAAACTGTCATAGTAATTTATTTTTTTATACGAAAAAAATCTTAGGCCCCTTTAAGTATTTTTTTTAATGATCGTATTGGAATTACATATTCGCCTTTAATTTATTTGAAGTTCAACCAAAGACAGGTTGAATATGATATTTTTTATAGGGCTCTTTTTAATAATAAAATTTAATATATTCAACGACATATAATATGTTACCATGTAAACAATTTACATTATCATGAGGATGTTTTTGTAAGAACAATCTTGTTGCAGGTGACCACGTTCCGCTTATATGTGAAGTATATGTATACTATGCGCATGTAGTATTGCCAGCCAATTAAAAACAATACGCATGACACTTCTATAGATATAGATTAATTTTATTAAATGGCAAATAGATGAGGAAATACCGCACAGGTCGTTAGTCAGTTCAACCATTCTCACGTTTACGATTTGAATTTACGACTGCTATTTTTACTTGTGTCTAAAGCTTATGTGTTATAAGTGGATTTACTATTTGTATGAGCACTTGGAAATATTATTTATCACTGTGGCGTACTGTCAATAATGTTAATGGAACAACTTCGGTGGTCCCGACGACCACTCAAACAAGAGAATATGCATATTATATATATATATATATAAAATATTTTAATTAAATGAAATTGATACAATTTTGTATTGGGTGGATTTGATTATTAGACCCCCTCACTTTAGTCATCATCAAAATTATTGCTTTACATGCTAAATAACTATTCAGAAAAATAGTTTTGTATTGATTTAATATTCTGAAATAGTCTTGTAAAGTAATGGATTCCCTGGCATACGTCACCGTAAATACGATAGTAGAGTTACTTAGCTACACTTATGATCGGTTGTTTGTTAGTTAATGCCTCGTCGGAGCCTCGGGTGAGGCACTAATTAACAAAAAAACGATCAAAAGTACAGCAAAGCAACGCTATTATCGTCTTTACGATGTACGTTTGCGTCGACGCACGCCTAGGAATCCCAAGATTAACAATATCTCGTTAACTTAATAGTTATCGTTTTTGGTTATACATAATCCAGAGAACGCAGATTCAAATCTTGCACAAATTGGCTGGTGTTTTGAGTGGATTAATAAAATGATATAAAATTCCAAAGTAGTTTTTTTATAAATAGACAAGAAAATAGTGCTTTGATTTAATTTCAGAATTAAACCTCTGCAGATTAAAATAATATGAATATATAAAGATTCTTTAAGGGTTTATTCTGTGTACAGACTTTAATTTATCTGAACCTCCATGATCGTTTTTCTATGACATACATTTATTTAAACACTTCTTGCTCTAAAATGCAACAACTCTCATCTGCCAGACTATTAGAGTTGTATTCCTGAAAAACGCATATTTTATTCTAATATTAATTAATACAAAGAACAGGTTTAATAATATTTTATTAGTAATAAATAATCAAGCGCCCGCCCACTTGGCCTCGGTGACTTTGTAGCGCAGCCTCAAATACATACAATGTATGCAAAATCACACTAATTTATCTATCTATTTAATGATTCCAGTTATTCCTTGATTATTTAATAGTCTCATTGTGATGGTATAGTGTGTGTGAAGATAGTTATGATGATGATCCAGGAGCTGGCGGCTCTGTTAACTGAATATAGAGACTAAGGTATGCGGCCAACACTGAGGAAACCAGTTTTGCACTTGATTGCGATTCCTTACCAATTAACCTGACCTTCTTTACTACCAACATCCAGCCAAATAATATCAAAGAAATTAACATTTTCAGTATTACCTTAAAAATATGCATGTGCAGGACTTCAGTTTAAATATCTATTCAAAATAAATTTGAATTGTTCCTCCTCCAACTTTTAAAGACTAAATATTACATCATACCGTTTGTACAATATATCAATTGACAGTTATTAAGACTTATTACATAATATTTATAAATATTCTTTATTTTTATATAAATTCGTCGATACAAAAACAAGTCACTTCAGATTCACTTTAAGTCTATTACTTGAAATTTTTTAAGTAATTGACGGTTCAGTAACACAAAAACTTGTATACAAATTGACAATTGAAGGAGAATAATATTTATATCGTTAATAGAATGAATATTTTGGTGCAAATAGATAGGTTTAACTTTTATTTCATATAAATTATCATTATCAATATGCCATATTAGTTTGTTATAACACTGTTAAAATATACAACTAAATTACAGATTTAACTCAAAAACGAATTGTTTGCGTTACTGAACCATCTTTTTGGAAGTGAGTTTGTGTATTTTAACAATATTATTTAAAAAAAATCTATTTTGGTAAAAGTTATTTAATCAATTAATGAAAAAACGACAATATATTATAATATAAGTACATGCATATGTGGAAGTTTCATATTTACTACGAAATTTATTTGAATTTTCTTATTAATCTTCAATTTTTTTTAAATAACATTGAAAATATTCAATCATATAGCTACTCTAAAAAATGCATATGAATTTTGCCAAAAGATATTTTATTAATATATTAAAAATCATGCAATACTTTGAGAAGACTCGATATTTTGCAAGCTGCAAAGAGATGACGTTGTAATTAAAAACATTGAACCAAGAACCGAGTCGAGTTTCTTTCTTACTCTAATACTTAATTACAGTCGATATTTTATTGATATTACTACACACAATATATAAGGCCCCCTAACCCAAATGTCCATAATTTCAATTTGAACCATCCATACTTTCTGTTGATGGTAAAAAAAGCTACAGGTTATTGTTATTACACACATGACTATAAAAAATACAGGCGGAGAACTCTACAAGTAATTGCATTCGAATGACGAAGCAAATAATAAAGGTACACTCTTACCTGTGCTGACCATTTCACTATTATAATAACATAGAAATAACACTATATTCCCATCCATTATTACTTAAAACCCTGATGAAGATGTCAGCCCATTGCAGAGGATGCGACAAATTATTTAAAACAATTTCTTTATAGTAATATTATCTGTGGGTTTTTTACTAATACACGCGTTGAAATCATTGTAGAGGACCGAATACCCGAAATCAATTTGAGATATATCTGATTAGAACCCGATTCAACTTTTACCGCTTCCTAAACAAATAAAATAAATTAAAAATATTCATAATAATTGTGCTCGTCATATTGAAACTAGTTTTTTATTGAAAAATCATAATATTAAGCATTGATGGATATTATTAAAAACGTGAGAATTTACTCCCAAAACATTTTTATTCTTTTAATATGTTATAGAATTAAACAATTTCGTGAGAAACTTAATCGAACCATTTAATACATTCTCAATCGGAGCAAGTTTTTTAAAGATTTTCCAAATAAATGTGTCTTTTATTAAATAAAACAAGTGCTAAACTCTCGTTTATTTTAAAAACATATAAAGCAATGATATATATATATATATATATATTACATGTTTTATTTTTTTAATTTCACGTTTTATTATATACAGAGCTCGGCTAAGTGGGTGCACTGAAGTGTCTTGCAGCACTGGACACTGCGCGGGTTATATTTTTTAATAAATTCATTAATCATTCTATTTGAATTCTCGTATAGGTACTATGTACAATATTGACAGAATAATCTAATAAAATTAACATAATTAAATTTTGCCCATCCATTTGGCCACATTCAACAATTTCTCGTATGAATATAAAAAAATTGTATGATATTAATGTGTAAATACATTGATTTTATTGGTGAGTACGACTGGGAGATCGGGTATAATATAAATAAAAATCGCTACTGATTATTAAGTCTGTGACCTGTGTAACTAGTAATAGTTAAAATCACCGACAGACAATTAACACGTTGTTATGTATAAAAAACCTTCTCAAAAAAGTGTCCTCGGGGCGTAAAATAAAATAAAATTCAAATAGAATGATACAATTTACCAATTTAATAAAATTATAAACCGCGCAGCTTCCAGTGATTTAATTAACTTCAGTGCAACAACTTAGCCGAGCTTTGTTTATATATAACAAATAATACAAAATAAAGACCCATTGAACAAAAATATTTGGTTCATCGTGATTATTTTGAACGTGTTCCAAATTTGAATCGTGACACACAAGATGGCGGCTGTTAGAGAGCATCTATTATCTTTCTATAAAATGATATGAATGTTTAGTATTGTTTTATTTGTTTATTGTGGATCGGACCACACATATACAAGGCTCATTGTTTTATTGATAGGTTAGCTTTGTGTCGGCAGAAGAACCTTCTAACGGACTAAACCAACCGCCCTACATCATATTATATTGAGGATCTTCACATCCAGGGCTCGTATTCATAAAACAACCGTATTATTTAATAAACATCACCTTCAGAATGCTGGTTATTAAAGAAGATAATCATATTAAAGAATGCCATAAAATAAAGGTCATAGATCTGTACACAATCAATAAAAAAGATGGTCAACGATGCCTCAAATATAACATTATCAATTTATTTTTATTGACGGAGATGATGAAAATTACAATCATTAAAGATTTTTCACTTCAAATTCGTACCTTTTATAAACAAAATTTAACCATTTTCATATCAAATTCACCCGTTTAAAATACCCACTGAACAAAGACATTGAATCGATCATTTTACACTCTTTTTTACTACATTTAATATTTGAAAATAATTTAATTTGATTCGCTCATGATGGCGAAAATAGTAATATGATTTTATTTATATTGCTGGCGGTGGAATGTATTTCCAGAATAATAGATTTCTGATTTGTATTTTTTTGTCATGTTCCGAAAAATCATAAAACATAATAAATCTCAAAATTGTGCTATAAATTATATTATTTGATAGAACTAAATTTGGTAATCGATTGGTCAATAAGACATGTAGTTTTTATAAGTTAATTTATAAACATTTTACATGAAAACTTAATAATAATTTCATAATCTCATTACAATTCTGTTTCATGTGATAACAGAGCATTTTCGAACTATCTACTATTAAAAAATCATGGGAAGAATTAAAGAGAATGAAAATTTATATGATAAATTAATATTTGTAATAAAAATGTGTGTTGTTTTCAACTGACGAGTGCTGCATTATCATAATTGCGACTTGGGATCTCCCGTAATGCTCTAGTGGTACTGCAGTATGATATAATAATAAAATATGTATTAAAAAATAAAAGCTATAGCGTATTAATCAAAAACGTGTACATTAAATGAAAGCCAAACATATATGTTTGTACTAAAGTATTCAATAATATATTACAATAAATATAAAGAAACACTAACATTTCTTTCTTCGGAATTTTTTTACTCGCATATATAGTCGCTGAAACAACACGGCTATATTGTGTTGGTAAATTAACACTTTTAACAATATAAAATAAATAATAAAATATGATTAGTTTTATCATAAAATACTAGAATTGTGTGTGTGTTTGGATCAAAAGTAAATAATAAAATAAATGTTAATGGCGGCGTAAACAACCCTGTCGCCCTCGTTCTAAAAGCATTCCCATGTCTGAAGATAGTCACTACTTTTGGGGGCATTTTTTTATAATACCTCGACAACCTGCCTCCATATCTACTGTGTCTGCTTCCAATCATATTTTCAATGACTAAACTTGTCCCTTTTTCACCAAAAAATCAGATTCAACAAGGTCAAGGAAGAACATTTTATGAATGACAGAATTACAATGAATTTGAATGATTTTTGTATCAGGAAACATTTTTAAAGAAGCCCTGAAATTCCGATTGTTATAATTTTATTACGTATTTATATTAATATAAACAAATCTTTTAATATTTAAAGTTAGTTACTCGTTAATTTTATATCAAAATTTGAAATTATGTACACCTGCTTATTCATAGTACAATTTCAAAAAAAAACCTAATTACACTTTGTTTCTTATATGTGTAGAAAAAATGAGAAAATTCAGAGACTAGCTAACTTATCAATGGCAGTATATAAAGTTTGAGATTTTTTCTACCAACATAGAAAATAGAGAGTAGATATTTGAGAATAGTTTTTCTAATAATTTGAGTAGCGACAAACAAAAACACCAATTCATACAAAGGCACTTAAGGTAAGAAAAAAAATGTATTTAAAAACCAGCGAAATTTCTCGAAAAAAATGGGTTCAAAATATTAAAAAAAATGATTTGATCGTTTATTACGACTGGTTTACTCTGATATCCTGTATTGTAAGGTAAATACTGATTATTAAGTCGGTGATCTGTGTAACTAGTAATAGAGAGTAATAGATCATAGACAGACAATTAATTAACACGTTCTTGTGTCTAAAAAAACCACTCAAAAAAAGCTCATAGGTTCTCTGGTATTCTTATTTAATAAAATAAAAAATAAAATAAATCCATTTTGCCAAATTTTACAGGAGACACTAAAAACTGATTCAACCTGAAGCTGAAAGACGCAAAACTTAAAATTACACATTCTTTTAATAATATAATAATTTTTTTTAATTTATTTTATGAAACATATATATTTATTTTTAGACACTATTGCTGGCTTTTTACATCAAAAAAGCTCACTTAGAGAATTCAAAGAGAAATTTCATTAGAAACCTTCAATTAGAGAAGTTTTTCGCTGGCCACAGCGAACAGACTTTAGTTATACGATACCATTAATTAACACCCCATGTGAATATAGTTTTAAGTAAAAATGTGAGTTCAATTTTTATTTAAAAAAATGCATATTATTGTTGATGAAATCTGGGTAAATTTAACAGTATCACGCGGGAATTCCGACCTTTTCCTTGGGCGCATTATTTTTATCTGTAATTTGTGTTATTTTGGCAATGAATAATTGTGTGGGTTTGAGTCTCACGGTGCACTTAAACATTGATATATACATTTGTATGTATAGGATATAGTAAAATGTGGTTTCCGATAAGATATGGATGAGGATGAGAAGACATGGGGTCAATTAATGTGGTGTTAAGAACAACACACAAGAGCTCCTTATCATCACACCATTAAAATAAAAAGGTATCCACTATCACTTCGTCGACATTTCCACTATCGAACTGATATGTTAATACAGGATTTTCACTTCAAATTTAGCCTTTTTTCAAATTGAAGTTTTTAGCTACTTCAATTATTAAACGTTTATTGAAAATCCACCAAGAAGTTAAGGCTAACTTTCAAGTTTATAGAGTAACAGTAGAATATTAATTATCAGCGCAGCAAAAAAGACATTAAGACTGAATAAATGTATTTTATTTATATGTACTTATATAAATTGATATTATAAAAATATATATTTGTATCATTACATTACTTAAATTCAATATTCATTAATGAAAAGTATATCTAAATAAAATACAGTGGAGCCTTGATATAACGAATTTTATAGTAAAATTTGTTATATAGAAGTT
>JAGTTH010003720.1:0-13384 GCA_022606485.1 Agraylea sexmaculata | reverse complement strand
AACAGTTCAACGCCCACCTCTCGTGTGTGTATCTATGGAATGTCCTAACATTTTAATATTTTTCTTTCAAATTTCATTGAATTCTGATGGTCACACATCGCCTACGTTCAACTCTCCCCCTTTATACGGAATCCCCTCGTGAAATTGTCGTCGTCGGTTAGGCTCCAGGTTTTGATATTAAATTTGTTATTATTATTCAAATGCCACGTGTGACTTAGTAATAAATTACCTGTATCCCTTCACTATTGAGCAAGACAGTATTTATTTCATGCACGACTATACTAACGTCAAGATTATCAAAAAATCCAATCTGAAGTAGGTATAATTTTATAATAACATTGAAATTTATTAAATGAGAAGCATTTGTATTGATTACGAAATTCGTATCCAACCAAATGTGTATTAAAAACCCATCAATGAAAAATATTTTTAGTGTTAGATTTGTTCTTCTATAACAAATACGATAAAATAAAATATGTAAGTTGGTGTTCCAAATTGGGATATTTAGATATTAAAATGATCAGTGGTCCAGAAAGCAATTAAAATGCTGGTTATAATAAGGGAGAATAACGGGATACACCCTTTTTCCTTAAAATATTTTTTTATAAATATCAAAATTCTCTATTGATATGTTTATAAAAAACTAGATATTTTACTTGATTATCTCAAAAATGACAATTTTAAGTATGCATCCTTATTCAATCCATCTCTCTAATTATACATATAAGGTAATTTTATCAATTAAAAAAAAAATGTTTTCATTGGCTTTGGGTACAATTGATAAATAAGTAAATTAAATATTTACCATGATTAGTACAACTTTATGAATGTAAATATTACATTTGCCACTTTATGCGGTTTACCGTGTCCCATAAAGATAAGACAAGAGAATGTGTGCAAAATTATTAAAGTATTTGTATATTTTTGTTAGTAATAGGGTTAATGATTGATTATACATACATACATATTTTCTCAATATTCCCATGGATGATTAAAATTTAATTTATGTATAAGTGCGATTTCTCATGCGTCATAACAATGGAAAGAGACTCTTTGAAGGTTGATATTTTTGTTTGATAATGCCGATTGTTTATTTTTTATGATTTTTTAAAATTGCACAATATTATCACGTTGCGTATAAAAAAGACTCTCTGTTTATTAATTAACCATCATCTATTCGTCGTGTTTCTTTTTTTTATTTATTTATCATCACGTACACAATAACATATACAAAGTAGTCACGTTTCTTGTGAAGAGTTTGACTTCGATTATACTATGACTTTTCTCTGATGTTGATTCTTTTTTATCCGCATACACCATTTCTAAGTGGCGATACTTATTTTTTACTATAATCTATAGCTTTCATAGAGAATATTCCAAGCAGATTTCTTTGACCCGAAGCACCGATTTGGAAAATAATTTTATAAACTTGCAGTGTAGAAGAATATGCATTCTGAATACTACGATTTTCCTTTCGAAACAATCGAAAAAGACGAGTTTCACCACAAAGTGAAAATTATTCCATTCGTTCATTCACGAATTGGCCAATTAATTTAACGCAGTAGAAAGCAACTCTTCTAAATTAACATTTTTTATTTAATTTAAATATTTTTGTTTTACAAATAATTTATTACTAAGGAGAGTAAAAGCTGGTTAATAAATGAAAAAAAAAATAAACAATGATTTAATTACTTTAATGGGCTTAGTAAGCTTTAAAGAATGCATGTAGATAGAAAATATTATGATAGTGATTTTATTATATACTATAAATTCAATGGCTTATTTATTATTCAGCATGCATACTGACCTACATTTTTATCAAACTATGCAAATATACATTTGACTAGTTCATGGAATTTGTGTACAATTTTACATGTTACGGAAGGTTTTCATAGATGAGTTTATTTTACCTTTTTATAAATAAATCTTAAATTATTCAAGTTGAATCAGGTCTTGGCTCAAGTCTTTTAATTCGTACCTTGAATATGCATACATAATCAACATTACCATTTAATTTACCAACTTGGTGACAAACAACCAATCAACAAATAAACATATGTTTTGATTATCAATTAAGGCGAATGGTCTGTTACAGGTGCAAACGTGACTTGTATGTGAGTCTTGATAAAGAATAAATAAATAAATACAGCAACATGTGCAATGACGAATCCACAGATACTAAAATAAGAACGTTAGTCATCGATGATTACGATTGACAAATATGGTAATTCCACTTCTGTCGACCTGACCTGGAAAATTATATTTAAACTCACCTGTAAATGGTTTTGCACTTATTTTTAGTTAACTGAGATTCCCCATAGTGTACTTCTTTATTATCTCGAGACCAGTCTTATCGAACATGCATTTCTTATAATATAAAAATTATATATATTTGATATGTGTGATTTATCGAAAACAATACTAAGTTAATTTCCGAAACGGCCGTAAAAGTTTGTTCAAAACAACCGTAGTGTTTGCATTTCTTTGATTAGTTATTTATTGTTAAGCTCTAACTGCGTATTTCTATGGCTCATTGTTATTCGTCAATATTTAATCCAATATAATAAATTTCTCTTCGTGACTTTAATATGTACTCAATGGAATTAAATTTTCAATCGAATCACCTAAAGGTTATACTTAAATTGTTATATATATCACAGTCAATGTAAGTTATCTTTGTTTTAATCTTCTCTTCTTGAAGCTAAACTATTAAATATAAATGATGTTCTTTCTTGGATTAAATATTTTTTTTTGGTATATAATATAATATTTAGTGTAAACATATTACATCAATAAACCACTTTTATTACCACCCCTAATTAACTGCACAGTTAATAATAACCGTCAAGGTGTTTTTTCTTTAAATAAAAAAAAAAATAAAATTTATTAATTTCTTATTAAGACTTATATTCTTAATTATTTTAATAAGAAATTAATATGCACTTATTAATGGTTAATAATTAATAATTAGTGGTTATCTAATATAAACGTATAGTAATTAAAAACATATTTAATTTGTAAGGCAAACTTTACTTGCACACGTGGTACAGAATAGCGCTAATTATGATGGTGGAGTGGTATCGATGATATTGCTTTGTGATTATGACCAATCAGAGCCGTTCGCGGGATTTTCTTCAGACGATTAGTCCACAAAAATAAGTGGACAAATAGTAGGTGATTTTATTAGGAATATAATGTAGATTTGTGCAAAATACATACATACATAGACAATGAACATGGTGCGCAAACTCTATTGTCACGGTAACCCACATTTCAGTTCACAAGCTTTCTCGACCTCAGGCACAACTTCCGCAGACCCTCATCTTGTCATGCTGTCGTCATCATCATCATCATCATCATCACCAGAACTTTTCATTCTCGGCAATGGCGGCTGCTCTAATCAAACCGCCATTCACGACTTATTCCGGTCGGTGAACCTATACGCAGTTTCAAGTTCAAGTTGGCCTCACCAGCTGTTTTGCACGATATTCGACCTCACAATCATAATAATATCTCGTTTTCAATTAATTCAATAACCAGTTTTGATACAGAATCTGAATATATATATATATATATATATATATATATATATATATATTGTTATATATATATATATATATATACATATATATATATACATATATATATATATATATATATTATTATATATATAAATATATATATATACATATATATATATATTTATATATATAGTATATATATATATATATATATATATATATATATATATATATAGTTATATATATATATATATATATATATATATATATATATATACACACATATTCGCTGATAGTATTTCCGATACTATCCCTCCTGCTCTTTAACCCAACCTAATGTTAAAGCCCTACTAAACTGCACTACGTTCACGCTCTTATATAATGAGTAAATCTCATCGTTCCGTCTGATTCTAAATAGTCCCGGTGCCTCCTGAACAGGACCCAAGATCCTCCTAAGAATCTTCCGCTCGAACCTAAGTAGCCTATCCTCCTCAGTCTTGGTAATAACCCATGTTTCTGCACCGTAGGTTAGTACTGGCCTAATTAGCATATATATATATATATGTTATTATATATATATATATATATATATATATATATATATATATATATATATATATATATATATATATATATATATATATATATATATATATATATATATATATATATAACTTATACCCTCGTAAATGTACCGAGTGAATAAAACCGCCAATGCAACAGCTCTAAATTAATTCCATCCATTCTGTGGTTAACATATTCAATTCAATATCCATTCAAATAGATTTAATACAACATATTATTTATTTAGATGCAACCACGAATAAACAATTCTAATGTTTTAAAATATTATGAAAATAACAAATTCTCTACGCTCATATTTTTATTTAAAGAAATATGTTATTTGTAATTTTAATTAATTGAATATCTTTGGATTGTATGTATGTATCAATTAGATTTATTTATTTAGGTTTATTTAAATTTAATACACTTTTTTCACAGTTGTCTGCAGTAATTTAGTTGATCTCAAAAAATGGCATTTGCTCTACAAGCATAAGAAACAAAGAATTCGAATTAATTAATAAAATCAGTATTAGTATCAGTACTTAGTATCAGTCAATAATGTTATCCAGCCTCCAAATCATATACGATTGGGGTTTTATATACTGAGAAAAATAAATTTTAAATGGCTTTATAATAAAATAGTATTGTTTAAATTAAATACTGTTAGGTCTGTCCATATTTGTTCTGAAAACCCATTAATTACAATACTGTAAAAGCTCAAACAACAATCTCTCTCTCTTATAGTTAGTTAGCTTTTACGGAAAACTACTTGGCACTCAATTCAATTGAATTTGCACAACGGTAGTATCAAAAGTACATTATTCAATTATTATTTTAAGAAATGCATACGTCGTGCAAACATTTTCATGTAAAACGTGTTGTATGTACATACATTCTTGCAGGAGACAGTGCAAATTGTTTCTCGTGTCATACTTTATTTGAATAACAAATAAAGCAGTCATTAGCGAAAATTACACCTGAAGGATGAATATATTCAAAATATTGTGTTAATATTTGCAAATGGCCACAACACAAATTCTCGTTATCTTTGTCGCGTTATCAGTGACGCAATTTCCTTTTTTCACACATGTGTAATGTTTTTCTTATGTGTGGTCCGATTCGCTTTTTAAAACGTATTGTATTTCACGTGTACAAACTCGTTTGGATTTCGCCTAATCAATATTGTATCGTATTTCAATAAAATAAAATAGTTGCCTGTTCAGGAAGTATTTCACGTAGAGCAAGTATTATAATGCAGCCCCGGGGCTTTTAGTTGTAGTGAGTACTTAGCTGAAATTATGGGTTCTGTCTCTATCATTTCAAGGCTGTGGATTCGACGAACGTTGATTATTATTATTTTATTTTAATGGATAATAATTTGTATTTTTAAGCGGCAAACGAAATGCAAATAAGACCTCACTCGATTAATTAAGTCGTTTTGGAAATATAATTTGTATGTAAACAAAATTTTGTAGATCAATAATAATTAACCCCGTTATTCTATTACGGATGTATTCTTCCTTTTATTATAAGACAATCCTAAGACTTCATCTAATTGTATTTTTCTAATTATTAATATTTAAATCAATCAGCTGGCAATTTGACAATGACGTTTACTCTATTCAAATTTGGTATATAGAATTTAATTTTGACTTTAATATATTTATCAAATTATATCACCTGATATTTTTATTGTAATAATTTTGTGGCGACATGGTAGAGTTCTAATAATGTCTATGTATTGAGATTTTATTGTTTCACTTAATGTTTTTAATTATTATTGTGTAATGTTAATGTAAACATATTACATATTAACAAGAGACTGAGTGTTACTCTATTTTGGGGTTGGCCCTGTCTGTTGCGGCGCTTGTTTACTATTTTTCTACATTCATTATTATTATTTTCATATAATAAAAAAAGTCAGAGAAGCACTAATAATATCCACGTTCTAAACGACCTTTCCTCCCTTTTTCCGCTTATCTCACCCACGTATTTTCGGAGAGTTATAATAATTTGATTTATTTATGTTTTCTAATATTTCCACGTGTTCCGTTTGTGACCTTTCCATATTTCCGACAATGGCAAGTATGCAAAACTAATGTGTGTAATTGGTGAAATCTCAGTCACATACATATTCAGTAACACTACTAATATGGAGTGTTGTTCAAGATTTAGTAGTATTGCTCTTAACACCTACACATTTCGCAAATTTCACCACTCTAATATCCTCGGAGACTTGTCCCCTTTTGTACTGTTTTAATTTAAGTTATTCTAGACTGAGGCCTGAAACAATACAAAAAAGCTTCCTTGAATCATATGTGTATACAGACAATTTATATAAATAACACAAATTATATTAAAATCAAATGTTATTAAATGTGCTCTATTTGACGGATTTTTATTTTACGCCCCGAGGAGATTTTTTTAGAGAGTCCTATTTGAGGGGTTTTTTTAGACATAACAATATATTCATTGTCTGTCGGTAATATTAACTTTATAAAATCAAGAAATACATATGTTAGGTTATCTCGTTATTTCAATCGTTAAAATATTCTTTCAAATTCACTTCTATGATAAATTTTACATTCAAAATTAGAAGCCAAATCATATATTTATTTATTATTAGGAAGAGCTTTTGAGAAGGTTTTTTTTAAGACAAAACAACGTGTTAATTACTTTTACAGGTGAGTCAAAAAACATACTCGAGCAAAATATTTATATTAATATAACATTTATTTTACGATACCTTTATAATATGGAATACGCCCCGAGGGACTTTGAGAGGGTTTTTACAAATTAGATTTTTTTAGACACAATGTGTTAATTATTAATTTTCCGTTGGTGATCTTAACTATTACTAGTTACAGAGAGGCTCTGCCCGACTTAATAATCGCCTCAGTATTTACCTTAGAATCCAGGAAATCAGAGTAAACCTGGATCAAAACAATCGATTGGGATTTTATTAATATTATTCCCGATCTCATAGTCGTAATAACCGATCAAATCATTTTTTTTAATTTGAACCTATGACCACAGTATTTGTAGCCACGCTTCTTATCCCCTGAGCTATTAAACTGGCTGTTAATAATATCTATATTCTGTGCTTAATGTATTATGCAGTGTGATATTATTATTTTACTATCTACTTGTACTAACTAACTTGTAGTCTCTGATGATGATGATAGTAGTCGAAAGTTCTCAGACTCCTTAATAAAATTACTGTGGAAATTACAAATAACAATTTTCTTTAAATTATGGTTTTCTACCAAGAAGTCAACACTTATCAACAATTTGATATTCTTATATTGAAAAATAAATAAATATTTTACACAATTTTAAGTAGGTATTCAGAACGAAAATATTTGAAAAATTATCAGTATTAATCTGAACTACCCACTCTACAGATATAATAATTTTCGAACATTTTAAATATTAAATTCATACAGTAAAATATAGGTACAAACTACGACTATTTGTGCTTAAAATACCACAAGAATATAGAATGTGTTTAGGAATATTTGTAACTTGTATATTGTTAATTCAGATCAATTCGTTAAATCATCGATCAAGTATTTACTAAATTCAACATCGCCTACTGCAAAATCCCACGCACTCTCGTAACCCACATTTATTACCAATATTGATAATTCTGGAAAGTTTGTCAATTTCTATTCAACTCTGCTATAAATAATATTTATATTATTTTAAAAAAATGTTTAATTCTAACGTGTTATAATTTTGCCGGCGCCAATATGGGAGATGTACGATGATCTCTTCGTATTGCCTTAAATGTCGTTTGCTGTTTTCCAAAACCTTATTTGGACCCGGTCACGACTAGATATTTCCAGAAATTAAATGTATTTAAAATTTCACCTTGAACTTAAATTTTTGGTGCATACGATAATAAAAAAAAATAAAAGATTTTATCGCACGCAAAGCCATTAAATTCATTATCTAACAAATTTGTACATTTAAATTATAATCAATTCAAGATTATATTGCGATTTCTAAGTTATACAGAATGGACTTCTAATCAGTAATAATATCTTAATTGTAGGATTGTATTGCAAAAATATATGAATTTATAATAATAAATTGAATAACCAAAAGTACAGTTTAAATCATCTCATAATGACAACGATATTTCTTTTTATTAATGATCATTATATATTGTTAAATAAAAATACCTCTTATAAAATCTTGTGTATTTGGGGATTTTATTATTAGTCACTAATATTTTTTCACATGATTTAATATCACAAAATAAGTAGAATGTCTCTCTCTAAAAAGGGCATCATAACATAACATATTGAATGATTAAAATAAATAATTCAATTTGTCTTTGATAAATTTCCTTTCATCATTCGTGTATATATTAAAGACTAGACATATGTCCAACTTTTCAGTAAATATAGAAAATTGTAACTTACAAACAGTTAAATTTACGCACTATATCCGAGAAAAACCGGTAACTCGTATATTGATTCAAAGCCTCGAGCATCCATTTGTAAGTTAACTTGTGTGGTATCATTCGTTACAAAACAAATAGTACAGATTCCAATCGTTTATGGGATTTATATTCATGTTATTAAAAAAAAATTACTTGAATTGAAATATACGTTTATAGACATCAGCATAAAAACACGACCTTTATGTTTTATGTATTGAATTCGATTGAATTGCACTGAAACTTCCTCACATAAAATTTATACATATATGCCTTGTTTTAAATTAAATGCAAAGGCCTTCAATGCACTTTTATGAATCATTTATTTATTAATAATTTATTTTATGGTAATAACGTCCTGTATATAAATTGTATTTGATTTTCCCTCTTCTGTACATAATCATAAATAATAACGTTTACAAATGTTTCAAAACATTTAATGATAAATAATTAATTGATTTAAGAGATTGATATTCAACAATAAATATTTTAAATTAACAAATATGTGAATCAAGAATAACATCGTTTGCTTATTGAAATCTCATTTTTATTTAAAAATAAAAAATCCACTGATTTAACAAATATTGTTTATTGTATACGAGTCTTAGACATTTTGAGAGTCTTAGCTTGTCATCAGTGGATTTTTTTTTCAACATTAAAAAAATACAAATAGTTATATATAATATCTGACTGTTATTTTGAATCAGTCATAAACGTTACTACATACTGTTGATTTTAATTTTAAACCTAATCAACAGTTATAAATTAAGAATTCTGCATTTTTAATGAAATGTTTTTTTTATTATATTATCTTACTTGGATATAAAATAACTAATTTTAATTTCGTTATGTACATATGTTGTATTTTGTAAATGTTTTTTTTATATTTTAATATAGAATATTACAATTTCATTCATTTAAACTTTACATTGTTGAAATGATATAAAACACCTCAGTGTACAGAATATATATATTTTTTTTACCTATAACTAACATGAGAATAACATTTATATTAATTTTAGAGGTACTTAATATTAAATAATAAAAATTAGTGAAAGAGTGGCATACTAAGTATAAATATTCCTTGTGTGGTTAACCTGGGAAACCAATGAGGCTATATTTACATATAGCCTCATCTCTTAGGAGTCGTAAAATATTGTTTTTGATTTTGTAAGGATGTGCTGTCGACAATATATTAAGCAATTAACGAGTCTAGACTCTCCAATAACTCCAGGTGTCCAACATTAGGTGATATATGGATGTTGGGCACGTGTATGGACACGTGGAGTGAAAGTAGTCAAGAATTTCAATGGGCATTGGGCCAAACCAATGACTAAGTATCGCACTCACTTCCTCAACTACAATCTATTCCTGAACAACTATTGCGACTCACATTTAGAACCCACTTGACGAATTCTTATTCTGTAGCTGCATCTTCACCACGATTTATATTCAAATCAAACAGTTTACTTCAATTGGCGACCGATTGTAATCATTTTATTGTGGATTCTTATCTCAAACGATGACCGATACTCCAAACTAATTGCTCTAAGCACTTAATACTGTAGTGCCGACGAGCTGAAACTAATCAATCACAATTTTTTACATTAGACGAATTTGAAACCGATAAAAAAATAACCGAAGCATTTTTAACCACATCCAACCGGATATCATTAAGTATTGTAAAACAATGACTCATCTTTTAGATCTTAAAAATAATATGCATTACTGAGACATACTATTTAAAAAATTTGAATTAATGTAAATCATCAACGGTGATATGATATTTTTATAATATTTATCTTAATTATTTTGTATATAATGTAATTTTGTAATATCTTGACCTCTTGTCCGTGACCGCCGTTTGCCTCTAACGGAAATTTTTTTTTTGCCACTGTCCATATAAACATATTTTTTAAGTGTTGATATTTACAAATTGATATATTTCCCAATTTAAAGGCGTCGTTTCTAGGTGTTTTTTTTTTGTTATTTTGTGAAAACATTGTCAGAAATATTTAATAAACTATTTTAAGTGATACATTAATTTGATTAAATCTGTTTTATCAGAATGTATAGATACGAAAGGATAACCTGTCTTTGAACTATCCGACATTTTACTGATGATATCATTTTGGTTCATGTGAAGTCATCTTTGTATATAGAATATAAAATGTCACATGTATTTATTTTACACAATATTATATATGAAGTAAAGTAATGATGTCACAATTTCTATTCCTGAAGCTAATAAGAGAGAACTTATAATAATACAACTAACCCATTTCACCAAATTACAGAATTGCCAGCTGAGTGATTTTCAGATTTAAAATCCTCACAAATACGGCTCATATTTTAAGCTACCGGTATTTGGGTTACATTTCTTTTTGTATGGTATTAAATATATTCTAAAGAGTCATGTTGGAATGTTAAAGCACATTGTGACAGGTCACGGACGAGTTTTAAATTATCTCCAATCATACAATTGTCTCAATATTGAATATTAAATATTTTATTGTTTTAACCATAGTAGAAGGTAACGGCATATTAAAAATATATATATATATATATATATATATATATATATATATATATATATAATTTTAAAAATTGTTACGCCTCCTCACTGTCAGTCCCTTAGAATAGCTTGTTAGTTTCCCAGGCCACCGCACAAGATCTACCAATTATTATAGATACCAATTCAGGAGGGTGAGCTTCAAAATTTATCATGTCCAAATTTGTTTTTCTTTTTTTTTATTTTAATGCACGTAAAATGATTGAGTATAGTCGTATTATAACTATGTATTTTCATAAATACAAATAATTAGAATCACATCAAAATTTTACTCATATAAAGCTCTGATTATATAATTTACGGTATTTATTTAAATCCGAAACAGCTTTCGTTTATTAGTCGGATAATTGACTGGTGAGATGACAAATCGTGGAGAGTTTCTAAATATAATCATCTGTCACTTTGAAGACACACTTTTCTATTTTGATTCATATTCTGAAACGAAGTCCATTTGTCACCGTGTGATTCGTCTCTTCCGTTACCAATCATAGAAAAAAATATTTAACCGAAAGTTACTTGCTATATTTATTTATCCGAGTCCCGATCGTGTTTTGTCCAAAATATTTGGACCCGCTGACCATTTTTGGATTGGTTGTTATTTGATATAAACACAGTATTACGTAAGTGCTCTTCATGTCTCCTTTTAAATAAAAACATATTTAATAATTCGTTAACACGTGTAGGCACTCCTATAAACGTATATTTCATATGGTATTATTTTACGACTGGTGCCAATATAATTTATTAACTCGTCTCGATGAATTTCTATTGCATTCTAGCAATTTTGATAATATTTTTATGACATAATCTATAAACAGTACCCAACCCACGTATTGATTTGTTTCGTGTGGATGAATTTCTTTTTATTAATCATTTAAAGAAATATTTTAATTGTAATTTCCACAGTAATTTTATTATAGAGTCTGAGTACTTTCAACTACTAACTTGTAGTCATCTTTAGAGACTGATTAATATTTAAGTAATTAATGTAAGGTAAGGTATTAAGGTGATGCATTTAAACAATGCATGTAAGAAAAAATAAAACCATTCGTCAATGAAAATATATATTTATATAGTATTATGTGTATTTAATTAATTGATTATAAAATCAGATTAACCGATCAGCACAATATACAAATATTAGGTGTATTATAGTGTACTAGGGTAATTTTAATTGAAATTTTCAATTTGTTAATGTTTTTTTATGTTCTGCCTGGTTTTTTAATAGGACGTTTATCTTTGAGTTTTGATTTCATTGTTGCTTTAAAGAAGTTTTAAAGAATTTTTTAATTTAAAAAATGAAGTATAAAAATGTGGAAATTGTTATGCATTATCAAATTAAATACACCTAAAAATATATTGAAATTATTTCATATTTTGAAATGCTCTGATTTGTTTTTAATACGAAGATAATAAGTTGTTTGTTTTTTCATTCGAAAGAAGTTTGAAATTTTATTAAAATTATTAATAAAATAATATAACGTGGTTTTCATATGATGACAACACTCATCACAATATTTAAAAAGCGAGTCTTCCGATAAATACTTTTTTTGAGAATTTTCATTTATTATGCATTATTAAATATCTCTAAAATTATTTTGAAATTAATTTAATAATATTATCATTAAAATACCCGTTTCGAGATTTTAGATATGTATTAATTATGATTAAATGTTTAAATTGAATTATTTATACACCTGGCAACACTACATTTCAAATGTCAAACAATTTGAAGTGTATATATAAAATTTACAGATTACGATTAACTACCTTCTATTGGCAGAGACATGAAATGTGTATAGATAATGGATAGTCTACATTGGTGCCGATTCAGATAGGAATAATTTACTATTTCGAAAATGTCCCATTTAATAGTTTAAACAATCATTGAAAACCAACATTTTTTTACTTTTCATATATTACGAACTATACTGACAGCAAACATATTTCAAACGAAAGTATACGATATCTCGAAGGTATTCGATACATATTAAGGGCTACTTTCGCATATCTTCAATAATCAACAAATTTAAATGCAGTCTCACTACCAAATATTCTATTCTATTTTGAATATATGGCTCAGTTCCATAAAGACTTAAGAGCACACGGAATCTTAATGCTTGTACCCTGATATATTAAGGACTATTTTTCTGTATATAGCGACTCTGTATACATACGCTGAGGATATTTGAAAGATTGATCTGTACAGACATACCGACAGACAGACAGACAGACAGACATACAGACATATAACATACACACAGTTAGACAATTATATAT
>JAGTTH010003719.1:0-24302 GCA_022606485.1 Agraylea sexmaculata | reverse complement strand
GCAAAAATGGTTTTTCAGGTCTTAATTGAAGTTTTTCAGGTGAACCTAGAATATTATCGAACAAGTACTGAATTGAATGTCTTAATGTGGCTTCTCTAATAAATGGATTGGAAATACAATCACACTGGATTAAAGCTTTTATATTTAGAAATATTTTGGCCCTTTTCAGAAACATAATTATCATAAATTCCATTCAATTCCCAAAACGGTAGACACGCTTTTTTAACATGTATCCCAACATTTTTATACTAATTGTATATTTAATTATAAGTAAAAAATATGTATCATATAGCCAGATAGTTAATTATTAAGCTTATGATGCTTGAAAATATATTTTGATTTAAAAAAATATTTTCAATGAACTTTTTCTTTCATTCGGTTCTATAGTCTATGAAAATTATACGTGGTATGAGTGCCGCAATAGACCGGGCCAAACCTGAAAATAATATTATTTTATTCAAAAGTCTTCAGATCCAAATATTTATAGTGATGGTTCAATATCTTTTGACTGTAATACTGACGGATTTCGGACAAAAGTCAACATGAGGTTTTGCTTTGATTGAAAATCTACATGTATACTTTGAGTTTCTGTAAACAAACTGTTTTGCCTAAAGGGAATTATTTCACAGGAGTCAGACATCAATAATCACAATCATTTAATATGAAAATACATAAATAAATATATAAAAATAAATAAAATTGAACTAGGGAAAACATGCATCAACTCGATCGTCAATAAGGTCGTCAAAATTTTTACTCCCTTCCTTATTCTTAACATACTATTTTCTTTGATTGGTTTTTTTTATCTTAATCATTTTCAGAGCATTAATTTTTTTCGGCACACATATTTCTAATTAATTAATAAATGTATGTCACTGTTTATAATCCAAATAGGTTCAACAAAAAATATATTTAATTAGAAATATACTACATCTCGACTTATTATTGTAATGTAGCAGTATTCAAATAATCCGGATTTAAAATGTGGTTAATGTGAATCGTAGTATTCTCTAATTACGCTTTTAAAAAGATTTAATGCAAATTTCTTCTTAATTGCCGACCTGCAATTTGGAAAAACTCCCATTAAAGGTGTGATTGCATTTCAATGGTTACATCTTAATACAAAAAAACCGGATTTAATTATTTGTATTTAATTAAATATTATTATTTAGGTCAGCAGGAAGTTGAAACCCGTTGAAAGGTTTCTCTTGTAACGACGTGTTTAAATATTGTTTTCAGTCGAAGTGCATATGTGTTTTTAATTTTTTATAAGAGTTCCCTACTGAAGATGGCTTTTTATGGGTCATAAACACAAATTATTGAGACATTTTGCTCTTCGTGCACATGTCATGCAATAAAAATAACACGTCTAAAAGTCTCTCATGATAAATTACATCCAAAAGTACGTACTTTTGGTCGTGTAAAGTCATTTGCAGAAGCAAGTAAATGAAACCTATTTGACGAAACTTTGATGAAAGTTCCTCGCAAAAAGCTTGCTTCAATTGCTTTTTGCGGAATATTTCAGAAAATCCGCCCCTTTACGAGTTTCTGGCATTCATAAAATTAATTCTAAGGCTTGGTTCATATTGAAACCACCACCGGGCGATAGCGTGACGTCAATCTCCTTCCCTTTACATACATAAATAAAAGTAGTAGAACATTTCGATGGTATACTGCTAAAATGCAGTAAGTCATATTTTGACGATTTTGAGTTAGGTTAGGATGCATTTGTATATGTTTTTTATTACTTTATCTACTGCTAAAACACACTTAATCGTACCATCAATATTTCGGGAGGAAAAAAATTAACTATGTCAAATTTACATTTTTAGTTTCTGGTACTTAAAATACAGGCATTTTTATAATTTTGTTATATTTGGAAAGATAAAAGAAGTCATTGACTTATACCACATTGTAAATTATTCAAAAATATACCATAAATTTATAGTTCTGTTAAGATTTTATTTTTCACAAATTCGCCATCATCTCAAAACAATGAAATATGACATAGTGCATTTTGGCATTATATCCTCGATTTCTTTCATACGACTCTTTTTTGCCTACTATTTAAAGTAGCCTTTTAATTATCTTGCACTATATATTATTTTTCTGCTCATAATATTTTTTTAATATTATAGATTCATTTCAAAATATTATTTTGCACATTCGTGATTTTTACAATTTTTTTTAGAGTTTTTTTTTTCATACGTTCTGCATACATACATACAAATATTTTCCCAAACTTGATTGAATTAAAATGCCTCTTCATCTTACCCCCTCCACAATATTATTATTATGAAAAGTCTTCGTGATTGGCGCTGAGATTTGGCACCATTCTCCCATTGGATGGATTCCAAACTCTACTTTTCCCTATACTGTAATTAAGAAAAATGTAGCACTGTCAAACTATTTATGCGAATACTTTTGATAGTTGCAAGACTAGAAGCTGCATGCTTTTCTTAGTTGGACGATTAACATAACACTGGATCTGTATCGATTCTAATAAATTCATTAATCTCCTTGCAAAATGTGGTTACTCATTACTGCTTATAGAATTCTAGACAACTGGATTTACCCGTAAATATCAAGATGGTGGACCAAGCAGACGAGTCTAAGTGAGACAATTAGTTGTCCAGCCTTCTAATATCGGTGGTGTCAGGATAAATATAATACATAGATAATTTAGTGTTTAGGCAAAACTAGCCACAGTTTATAAATCTCCCAAATTTACAAACATACTTGACGAGGGTGGATAAAAGGTTCTATTTGTTGGTTTTTGTTACAAATTTGCGTCACGCTGTCGCTCGGTTGTAGATATCCTTATAAATCCCGCATTTTATACGACAAGTCTCTCCAGATTTATGTTATGAAATATGCAGTGTCAGAAATATTTTATGATTTTCATAAAACAGTGTTTGTCAGCAATTTTATTTTACGGTTCACAATATTCTTCTAGTCTGATTGCGATCTAATTTGATTATTTCACTGATATGCTCTCTTAATCAAGAAAATAATATTTAATTTTTGAAGTGTGAAACTTAACGATTTATGCTCGAATACGATTTACTGAACCGTTTGTTATTCAGCAAATATTCATATATTTTATCGTGCATTCTCCTCTAAAGCGACTATAAAATACTATGTATTCAGCGCGATAAATTTTAACACATATATTTTGTTTAGCTTTTATAAAATTTTACACTATTTATTCCCAGAAAATTTTAAACATTATAAAAACTACTGGAGAATCTGTACTGAACATTTACTAATGCAGAATATTTAAAGACGAAAATCTTTGAGAATCCACCATAGGTTAATAACGGGTGCTGCTACCATTTTGATTAAGGACCATCTTGGTTGTGTGACGTTTAGATCAGTTTCGGCTTAAGAATTGTGTTTTGGAGACACCCTTTTTTTGTTTCCAATAAATATTGTCGCTATTTTGTCCTTTTGCCATGTATTAATCCATTATAATTATTATTGTTACGTTACGTTAATTATTGCGCGTGCACAAAAACTGCACTTAAGCCTGTCTACATTTTTTTCTGTGATTTACATGAGATTTAATTTACCGCAAATGGTCGAGATTGGTCATATTTAAAAATAACAACATTATGTGCGTCGCTAAAATCCCGTTATTTTGGATGCCACTTTCTTCTTATTCTGCTACAAATAAAATAAACAGACTTGGCTTTGTCGCTGCTCAAGAAATCTGGTCTTAAGGGACACATTCAAACATTTCCTTGTACAGTATATATCCTGAATTTAGAGATACCTGCATAATAATATCATGTCTTAGGGCAATCTTTGAAGTACCCTCTATATTAGGGGATGATAACCTTTTCTGGCTTCGAGTCTAAATCGACAAAAGGGATATTATTAAGACGTGGGTAACCCGAAATATGATAGGTTACACGGTTATTCATGTTAATGTAATTTTTCTGCGCAAAAATGAATTCATATTCGCTGCACACAAAATAAGCAGAGACTTACTTCTCGAAGAAATAAATATAATAGGAGCGGTGGGAAATAAGATTTTGCCATCGTAAAGGGTGGTGGTGACTTATTTAACCCTTTGATCGGATATTAATACTAGAGCTTTATTCACATGAGTAAGCAAGTAATATAATGACAATGTAATTTCAACGCTTGTCTCTTTTTTGCAATTATTAGCACGTGAAGCGAATTTTTTTCGCATGCAAATTTAAAACTAAGGACGCCCCTTAAATAAATTAACAGCGGTCGCTTTTTTCCCTCAACACAAATCCAAATATGATTATTGAATGTTTCATTTTGAAAATTGATATTGAATAGTTACGTTCGATAGCTTTTGTAGATTATCCTCGCGTCTTTGTTTTATAAATGTGGAAAATAAAAATGTATATAAGGTGGCGAAGAAAGGATAATTTCACGCACGGACGACGACTAACGCAGGCGATAAGCGTTTACGGGGGGTTGAAAAATATTGCCTTGGCTTTGCTGCTTCGTTTCACGCTGAACTATTCGAAAATAAATATAATATTTTATAATAAGCCACTGCTCTTGGATACTTCTCTAAATTAATTAATCATCCCAAGTTTCGGGACTGAAAAATTGCACAAACTGTCCGACACAGATTGCCTGCAAAAAAATATAATTTCACGCCCGTCTACATTTCTAATCACATTTCCAAATTATCCGCGATTGTGTTTTATTAAAAAAATCCAAATGAATGAATTTAGAACCCTCGAAGATGTACTTTCTTTTCGAAGAAAATTTTTCACTTTAAGTGCCCTACTGAACCTTCCATTAATCTTTCTTATGGAAAAACCACTTCCGTAATAAAAATATCAAATTAATATCTCATACATTTTTCACTTGTTTCAACGTTCTTTTTTATTGATTACCCTGTCATGCTAGTTTTTAAAACAGATATTTCTATTTTTCAATGTCTTTGTATTACTATTAGCGAATATTCATACTGAGGCGATAGCGACAATACAGCGTGGTGCTGACGACACAAAACGACGAGAGAAATTGTTCGCTCTGTCAAAAGTTTAATTTGCACACGTTTGGGAAACCCTTAAACTAATTAAACAACTAGCATAAGTAGCAGAGTTCAAGTGCCAAATATTTGAACACTGAACGATACTGCAAGCAATCTCTTGCCGCTGTATTGTGTCGTTGACATGACGCTGTAATTTACAAGACGCTGAAGTCACTGTCACCCTAGTATGAACCTTCGCTTATAATTACTCATTCGCTTTACTAGACTTCACTGAAAATTTCAGGAAATCAGAGTAAACCCCGCCACCCCCACTCAAAAATACTAAATTAATATATAATTAAGTATTATAGTCGCTCTGCATCTCTCTATTTATTTGTATATATGATGACCTTAATATGTAAACTAAGGAGAAAGCACGGAAGCTCATTATCATCCCCTTGACGTTAAGGGTAGTTTGATGACTCAAATGATTGAGTAAGCATCTCGAGCTAATGTATTTCGGATGTAAGCTACCTACGGATGTTACTTTATTAAATGCTAAGAACAATAGATTACATCCAATTTCAAGTAACATTTATCTTATTTTAATGATGCGCATCATTTCATTTCTTCCCCAACACAACAACAACTTTTATTAATGTGTTTATGTATCAAATCAACTGCAATTTATTTTTCATCTAGAATTATATTACAAAAAAATACTCTCTCTCCTTTATACAATAAAGAAAAAAATAAAGATTATTTTTAAGATACCATCCAGACCAAAAACATCCCTAAGGCATCAGAAACTTCAGACTAAACATTGAGGTTTTTTTTACCAGAAATCACTAGAGGACATATTTTTGGAAATTTAAGTACAATGTATACGTAAATTTTCTACAGTAACAAAATAAGTCCAGGTATAGCTTTTAAGATCCGATCAAAATATAATATATAATTTAAAGCGAATTTTATAAAAGATCTGCTGCATGTATCTATTATTAGTTACTATTTTCACTAGTTCACCGATAGGGCGGCTCTGTCCAACTTAATGATCGCCTCAGTATTTACCTTAAAATCCAGGTTATCAGAGTAAACCGGCATCAAGATAGCTGTATTTGTAGTCAAGCGCCTTACCCCATGAGCTGTTTTTTTTTATTTATAAAATTATTTTGATTAATGAATGTTTTCTTATTTGTTTCAGATTTATTGATATGGAATCAAATCGTATGTTAATACTTGACAAAGCTGCATTTATGTGGTGATTCAAGATGCAAAACATGACCCCTGAAGTCCAGCTGCTTCCTGTCGAGGAATGCAAGCTTTATGGATTCAACTTGACGTCGTCAATCAACACTTTCACGTGGGAGAATGGAACCATAGTGGAATGTCTGGATCACGCCCCAACCTTGACAAAAGCTTCAATAATAAGAGCGGCTGTTCTAGGTGCTTTGGCGATCCTATCATTCGTGGGCAACACTGCTACCATTGTGAGCATCAGAAGAGGAAGGAGGGCTAGAAGACTATCCAGGTCCTCGTGCAGTGCTATTTATAGTTTAATCCTTCATTTGAGTGTAGCTGATCTCTTGGTGACTGCTTTCTGCCTTGGCGGAGAAGCGGCCTGGAGCTACACAGTGGCTTGGCTAGCTGGGAATGCTGCTTGCAAGATATTCAAGTTCCTGCAGATGTTCAGTCTTTATCTGAGTACATTTGTGCTTGTGCTTGTGGGTGTGGATAGGTTCATAGCTGTGAGGTATCCCATGAAAAGTTTATCCACAGCGAGAAGAGGGACCAGGCTCATAGTCTTAGTATGGGTTTTAAGCGCCATACTCAGCATTCCTCAGGTAAGCTTCTTACCCATCTTATCGGTAAGGTTATCAATTAACTGTTTGTAGAATTTTTCTTCTGATGAGTTTCTTGTAGATAGAAACAATATTCAAACTTTTAGCTTCCAAAAATACCTCACATATTTATTCGGGTCATGTTTATCTATGGTTTTATACACCTATATATTCTCAGAGACTTTGGCAATTATTTTAGTATTATATGATACCATAAACTGCGAATTTTAAGCACAATTAGCCCTGTCTGTTTCGACACTTGGGTTTACTATCTTCCTAAATTTTTTTTTTCCAGTACATTCATCGATCTTTTTTTGTCGCTAGTGAACTTTACTCCTTTGATCTTCAAATTAATACCATACAAATTAATATGTTTCTAGAATCTCCTTCTCTTTGTGAATATATACTTCTGGTCAATATATCTGGCCTTTAGTGCTTGATGGTGCTTTTAATGTCTCTAGCGGAGATGTGCCAAGTTAAAACGAATATTGTAGTATTCTAGTCTAATTTCTTATTAATGCACTCATACGAAGAAATTCGATGTCATTATTATTAATCAAGTGTCTGTGTACTGTCTTTAAATTACTTCATTTTACATAAAAGATAGGTTAAATGCTACAGTATTCGTTTGACTTTGGTACATCTCCGGTCTCCGCCAATGAGAGAAATGTAAACAAACTCAAGCACCAATCAGTTTAAAGTGCTCGTTCTGTCATTGGCGGAGATAGATTAACGAACATTGATGAACACAAACGATCACTAACGTCTGTGTTACGCCTTAGTATGTACTAAAATTTCCACTCCCCGAATGAATCTTGCAATACTAGGTCATGAACCTGTGACCCTTGGATAGTTTATTATGGTGTAGTACAGGGTTGGCAAGCATCTGACGGTACAGCACTGCAATGGCGGTTGGTAATGGCAGTACACATTCTGCTGGTGACAGCCCTACGATATTTATGGACGTTAAGATAATGCCTTGCTTACTAATGTTATTACCACCATTTTACAAAAACATTATTAACATTTTAATAGAGAGCGTTTTATAAATAACACGATTGTATGTTACGCAAAACAATTAATTTTATTGGGTTACGCCACAGGCGACAATATTGACCCAATTACAGCACATCGGCTTAATTAATTTTTATTTTATTTACAAAATACACAATTCCACATTGCGCCCGTCGGTGTTGATTCTGAATTATGAATCCACATTTTCATGATACTTTATATTGTAATGAAGGTCTGTTTTTGTTTTCATTTCGTGCCTTTTTAATCGAGACGTCCTCTTGGGAAATGAAGATGTGTGTTTGTGCCGACGAATTTTAATTCAAATCATTATTTAAGACTCAAAACACACATTCATTTTATTTTCAAACAATGTGCGCGTATCTATTAATATTTTTAAACATTGTTTGATATAAAATTAAACAAGTATTTTTATAGTATAAAGCGTGGGTTTCCTATGCGTACGCCGTATACGTATGTACGTACATCTAGAAAACTATTTTTTTTTTTTTTTTTATTTCTAGGCAAAATCAGTTGATAATAATTCCAATTGTCCTCTGTAACGTAAGATGAAGACTACCTGTCTTCTGAGATTAGATTATTTATTAAACAGAACTGTATTCATACAACATTTAATTGAGTCTCATTTCCGAGATTCAGATACTTGAATATTTCTGCACGTGCAAAATTAAGTTACATTTCAAAAGGTGTCACATTCATGTACTTTATTATTATTTATTACAAATAATCTAAGAGGCACGTGCAAAAGATTTACTTTGATGATGATTCCAATAAGGTTTGACGGATTTCTCATTCATCATCATTACTGTTTAGAAAATAACTATTGTTCACTCACGTTATTATTGCTTTATAAGTAAATAATTATTCATATAATCCAATAACACTTTTATATGAAAGAAGAAGACATATCGAAGCATTGGGATTGTACCATTTAATAATATTAATATTTCCTTATATTCGGAGATAAACCACCCCAATTTAGCGGCGCCTAACATAAAATGGATATTGTTAATGTCACAAAAGGCTGTTTTATTGAAGTGTAGTTCCATTAAATGAAATATTAAGCTTATTATATACTAGACACAATAATTTCCGTCTCAATTACAGAAAAATAAACATATAGTATATAATCTAGTTAAAACAACCTATCGTTGTATTAAATTAATATTAATAATTTTATTTTAAAAATTTAGGTTAGGTTAGGTTAGGTTATGCAGGCATATTTATTTTCGATATTATATACATACAATATAAAGGATTATTATTCTTAAATAAAATTAATATGGCTGCCATTAAAGGGAGAGCTATTTCCGATTTATCCCCAAAAAATGATTTTTTTACCATTGTGATTTTATGAGACTTTTTAGACAACTTTTTGACAGAAATGAAGGTGTTAACAATTTGACTGAAGCAATCTTTTAAATTTAGTTTATAATTATTTTATCTAGTATGTATACAACTGCTGTGGTCGTGGGTTCAAATCCAATTTTTTTTTTAAATGTTCACTATGCCAAAAAATAATCTGTAAGCGTTACAAATATATCAAAAAGTATTTAAAAAAACAGTCATATATCTCTCGTGTGATTTATTGAAGTTTTCACAGACAAAAATAGTTGTACTGAATAAGGTCAATTCGAATAATGGGGAGAGTTTTTGGGTGATTTATTTATTTGTCCATAATTTTATAAAAAAATAATAATATAACTGGAAGGTTGTCCACCGCAGAGATTCGGAGGCTTTGATGGATTATTTTTCGGGAGTTTATAAAGCAAATTTAATTTGTGAAATGTCCCGTTTTACACAAACCCATATAAATGATCGAATAAACCCCGACAGACAGACAGGTGAGCCTCAATAAACTTTTATTGTAACATTTCTATTTATTACTGAGATTATATTCGCTTTAAAGGTGACATAAAAATATATAGTACCGAGTGGTTAAATCCTATTACTCTTTGAGAGAATTTTTCATGTCTAGGGACCTGGAAAGGAATTTTCGATTTCCTTTGGTCAGTAATATGCGATATTTAAAATCTATCTCGATAAAAAAAAGTCTTTGTCTCCGGAGATTTTGTTTTTTTATATATGCTTCTCAATATCTGACCCAATTCCCTGGAGAAATCGAAAAAGGTCCGAACGCATGTGCGTTTTTCTATGGACTTCGCAGATTTGACATATTATCTTATATAAATATTTCATGAAAGTTCCCCAAACTCACAATAAATATACTAGAATAATAAAAAACGATAAAAATAAGTTTATTTAATACAAATTTAATAAAAGACTTTCACTCTTTTTTAATAGGAGTTCATTGTCTGTCTGTATAACTATTACTAGTTACACAATTCACCGATCAGTAATCAGTAATTAATTATTTATATATATTTTAGTAGTTCTACAAGTGGGTTTTTGTATTTTTTCCCATAAATTATGTTATGACTTATTAATTATTTTAAATATCAATTGATTATTCTCCGTATTAAAATAAGTAAAAGACTAAGTCTATAAACTTAATATTGTAACATCTAATCATAATGTATCAAAACATTGTACGCAAATTATATTTAATAAAGAAATTGTATAATAAAAAAAATCAGTAATTAATAATCAGTATTTACCTTACAATACAGTGAATCAGTGTAAACCTGGATCAAGACGATTATTTCCGATCTCACAGTCATAATAATAAATAATAAAATCTAATCATAAAATCTAATAATAATACTAATAATATATTCCTTACGTTTTTAGATCAGGTCTTAAAATTGAGGAGAACTCATTAGTATGACCGATCATAGCCATTCGCGGTGTTTTGAATGCCGTTCTATCGTTTATTAGAAATATAAAAAGCGAATCAAAGTGTGTTTGAATTTTTAATAATCGTGTTTTCTTTATTGCGTCCCGAAGTTTGGTTAATGCTGTAAACATTTCGGTGGGCCATGTCTTCGGATTTTTAAAAATATTATTCCCGATCTTCCCAGTCGTAATAACCGAACAAATCATTTTTTTTACTTGAGTGCTTTGGGTGGAATATAGCAGTATAACGTAATACGCCCTTTTTCCATAAAATGACATTTGTAATTGAAGTCAATCTGTGTAAAAAATACATTTATTTATTTAAATACGCCTTGAGAAGTTTTTTACAAATTTTAAAATTCTAAATTATTAAAGATACCAATCGCAATTATTTGCGGTATTTTTAGTGCTCACTTCGTCTTTATTTATTGCAGAGAAAATTTCACATAAAGTTATTATTTGCGACAAATGATCATAATAGTTTTGTAAGATTTATTTACAAATTTTTGTATTTTACACACAACAACGTGTTATTAATTGTCTATCGGTGATTTTAACTATTACTAGTTAATAATCGCTGCAGTATTTACCTTACAATACAGGAAATCATAGTAAACCTGGATCAAGACAAACAATTAATCGGGATTTTAATAATATTATTCCCAATCCGCCAGTCGTAATAAGGATTTTTTTACTTGAGCGGGAATTGAACTCTGAGCTATTACCATGAGCAGTGTATTTATCTTAAAATCAAGGATATCAGGATAAACTTGGTGGGAAATCGTTCGTTATTTTATTATTTCATTTTCTTGTTTTTAATGGCGAGTCTCACATAACGTTTTCAATACAAACCGCCGCTCATAAAGCAGAGTTTCGTTCTTAATTTATTATGACTTTAGTCGGCATTTTTCATATTTTGGTATAAAATTTATTTTACAAGTCGTGCCTTTGTCCTGCTTTATTATTTATTCTCTGTACGTAGTGAAACCAACAGGTATTACTACAAATGAAAAGGAAAAGCGTTAGTTTGCCTACAGAATATTAAATTATTCAATATTCAATGCACTTAATGACTAATTGAAATTGTGTAGTTTGTCTCCATTAGTTGTTGATTTATGAAATGGAAACCACTATTCATTAGAAGGAAACAAAATCACTTTGATGACAATTATTATATCACATAAATAAATACGCTAATGAAAGATTCATTAAAATTTTAACTATTTAAACAAGTACTATATTGTATGAAACTAAAATATTTTAAAGGTATCAAGCTGTCTGAACAAATTGATAAATTTATGCTTCCATTAAAATATTTTGATTCGGCTTTTCCATAGCTATTTAACTCTATAGTTAAATGTCAACAAGTCCACAAAAATGTAGCAATAGCTCCCGAGTTACATAGCTCAAAAAATACACTTTTTGAGTTATATATTTATGCGTTTATAATTTTAATTCAGCTACTCATGGTCACCAAAAGGTGGCTCTGCCCTACGTTAATAATTACTAGTTTTACTTTATGAACCGAGGAAATAAACTCTACATTAAAAATATCAACTAAATATAAATACTTTGAATTTCATTTCATACTATCACAGCATTTTATAAAATGGCCAATTTATACTTCTTAAGTGTGTAGAGCGAATTTCAAACTTAAAATACGCACAAAGGTGATATAAATAAATTATCGATTGCCATGATTGGTCAAATCCGGTTATGATTTCACCAATCATAACCGTTTGCGGTACTAGTACTGTGTAAAAAAGTATTTATATTATTATTATTATACAATTTATTTATTAAATTAAATTTACATACAATGTTTTGATACATTATGATTAGATGTTACAATATTAAGTCTTTTACCTTTTTTAATATGCAGTACAATCAATTGGTCATTAATAAGTCATTTAACATAATTTATGGGAAAAAATGCAAAAACCCATTTGTAGAACTACTAAAATATATATAATAAATAATAATAATAAAATAAAATTAGAAATATAAACAAATACTTTATAAAAAAAGAATATTTATCATCAACAACAGTTGCTAAAGTTTAATAAATCTGGGCGTCGAAAAACTTTTCAGCGAGTCACTTCAGGATCGTTAATCACTGAAAAAAGGGGACTCAACCAAAGTAAATTAGTTGTATAAAAATATTTTTCATTATGCGTAAATACACTTCAGAGGCTTCCAAAGAAACCCATTAGATGCGAGTAATTTCTTATTTATATACTCAAAGAAGGATTTTTTTGCTCATATCGAATATATATTGGGACGAGTTGTGATTAACTTTTTAATAGAATATTCAATTCTTCTTAAACGATTACATTACTTATTTTTTTAATCACCTGAGAAATAATTAAAATTTAATTAATATTATAGTCCATTTCTTCTGTTCCTAGAGCAATTTTCCATCATTAAAAGGCTACATAAATTCTAAAACCTATAATTACATTGCTTCAATCAATAATCAGATGTGGGATTTTGTACTACTTTGTTTGATACGTTTGTCAAATAATCAATCCATTTAATGGCAATTTATTTATTTATTTGTTTAAAAAGAATAACCTCTTAGCAATTTAAAAAAACAAGTTTTGATTTTATATGTGAGTGCTTAATAAACAAAATTTGTTTGTCAAGTAAATTTGATAATCTACAAAATGTGCTGCTTATTCTATTCTTTTCTACTATGTACTTTTATTTGTATAAAATAATTTAGGTTTTAAATAAATGAGCTTTTTTTACAGACAAGTTGAAAATAATCATTATAATAAAAAGGTTTAAAACAAAAATGTATATATTTGAATTTCTGGACTGGATTTCAATTTTAAAACGACCTGGATTTTTTTTCTTACAATTAATTTGCTTATTTATTTGCATACAAATGCTTATAAGAGCTTTTTCTACAGAAAAGATAATAATAAAAAAGGCTTAAAACAAAAAAGAAGTACATAAAAAATAAAGTATAGTATTATAAAAAAATGTCTGTATAAGTATATAAAATAAAATTAAGTAAAATAAAGTAGAGTGTATGAAGCAATCATTTCTTTGTTAACATATAAGGTCGTTCCTAAAAAGCCTCGTAGGTGACAGAATTGGTGGAAAAGAGATCACTTAGGAGTGCAAATTCGTTGTAGCCTATTCAAAGGAGAATAAAAGAAGTAGTTTGATGAAGAAAACTCTGTTAAAATGGAATGGATTTATAATGCATTTAAATGATGTAGTGGAGAAATATAGCCAATTAGACGTTCTATAATAATTAACTAGACAATTATTTTTAAAAAAATATATAGAATTGTAACAAGAGTATATTCTTTGAGTTATGTATATTAATTGTGACTTCAAGTGAAGAAGGATTTCTAATTGTGTCATGATTGAAGGTACAAGTCATTATTTTACGATGTTCGGTTATAAAGTTTTAACGACAGCAAACCATTGCCAAGAAGTGTTTAAAGCCGGCTGTAAAATACGATAATCTTGCAAAATTGTCCAAACTATCGTAAATCACCACATTGATAAAGTGTTTCAGCACTTGGATCGATTTCATATATGAAGTTATGTTGTTTTTCAACCACAAAATCATAACTATAGTCGACAAATTATATGTGAATCGATGACTTAATAACACACAAATGTATCTACGAAAAATTTATCAAATATGCAGTTTTACTCTAAATGATCTTAACTAATAGTAACCCAAGTTGTATTTTTTTTTATTAATTAATAATATTAATTACGTATATTACACAATATACACGGAACAGTCACTATTGAGTACTTCAGAGAAACAGCTGATTCCAAGAAAGTGGCCCAAATTCGGTTCCAAAAGCACTATTAATAGTATATTTTTTTTTAATTAAAAAATATTTATTTTAATAAAAATGATTTTTTTCACCTAACCTACAACCCCCTAGAGTATTTTCAGTTATTTAAAGTCCGCCCTGTATAAAAAATATAATAATATCATAGTTCATAAGCTATAAATAAATTTACACCAAAATATTACAAAAAAATAAACATTTATTTGCAAACAGAGATTTTTTTTCATTATTTTTGTTCGAATCAATACTAGGTTTAGTAAAATTATGCACGCTTATAACGATATATATATATATATATATATATATATATATATATATATATATATATATATATATATATATATATATATATATATATATATATATATATATATATATATATATATATATATATATATATATATATATATATATATATATATATATATACTTTCATACTTTTGTTAAGCACATTTCAAATGTGAGCCTCAACAATTTCTCTCTCTCCGATTCCGAAAATATGATGCTTTTTTTGAAGTGATTGGGTTCAATAGACTGATTGATAAATGGATATTTCATTTTAAAATATAACAGCGCTCTTATCACTGAATATTTTTACAACAAAAAAATAACAAATGTAGTATTTAAAAAATATATATTTTTCGTCGAGTCGGGAATGTTTTTTTTTTTGGTGCTTGTTTACTGTTGAATTTCCTTTCGAAGAAGCAATGTCAAGTGCCATTTCAATTCTTACCATTATAATGCAAAATTTGGAGGCAACACGTGGAGGATATGAAAATATTGTTCAACTTTCATTCGAACTTGACACAATTTTTGTAGAAAAAAAAAACCACCCCCCAAAAGTATCGTGCGATTGTTTGTTTAATCTTTGTTACCAAATCAATGCTGTGTTTTTATTATGAGAGAGTTCTTTGAAAATCACACCGTAATGTAAATAAGAATTTCAATCCCACAGCCTGGTATTTAAAAGATGTTTTACATGTATAAAGAGCGTGTCTGAGCAGTGTGTATACGAATAGAGCTAGCCGACTAAAGCTTGAGCTCTATTCGTATATGCACCATTACTATACAGCTCTAGCACGACTCACAAACACACTATTATATTGAATACGGCCGTTAGAATCAATCTCATAAAAATCTTTAATGATAATTGGTTAATATTTACAACAACTTAGGTTTAAGTGAATCCGTTACAACTGGTGATGTGCCAAAGTCGAACGAATATTATAGTATTATGCCTGTTTATTTTCTGTACATTGAACCATCCTCTTTTTTATAGATTATAATAAAGCGATATAAAGACAATATGTGAGAGGGAGACGTTAGTATACATATAGCTTCATTTTATAATACTATAATATTCGTTTAACATTGGCACATCTCTGGTTACAACCAATATTTGAAAAAAAAACATAAAAATAATGAGAAAATGATTAAGCCAACTCTTATTATTATTTAAATCCGTCCAGTTTCCGCATAGAGTACGATGAAAATAATAGGTGTTAAAAGAGACGATATTTTCCTTATATAATAACACCGATATATTAGCAGGCCATACAACTGGATGTATAAATATCAAGATGGCGGACCTAGTAGACGAGTATGAGTGAGACAATTGGTGTTGCCTTTGTAAAATTCATCACAATCGATGTATTTATAAAGCATGATAGAATATTTTGTACAATAATAAATAGCCGTGGAAAGCTTCTCACGTGATTTTTAATCCTCGGACAAATAAGAGGGTAATCACGTAGCGGCGGCGTATCGGTCACGTATCAACCACATACCTGTTTTGTCAACATATTTTACATAACGGACTTATATGCCAACATAACGGACCAATATGTAGGCATACCATACAAGATGACGGACCGAGTAGACGAGTCTGAGTGAGAAAATTGGTGTTTCTTCAGTCAAAATCATCAGCTTGGTCCGCCATCTTGGTATTAAAAAATTCATTGTGTGGTCTTCTAATACATATATCGGTTCATCTCTTTTTTTACATTGATTGCTAAACGAATATGCAAAAATATTGGATATGGACATAAAAATGAATAGTGCACAATTTTCATTTAAGAGTGTGAAAATCCTATTCATAATATTGAATATTTTTTGACATCGTGACTACTTAAGGTCATATTTTCCCAAACGAGGTTCTTTCCATAAAAATAGCAGTTTGCGTGTTATATTAGGAATATTATTACATTCGAGCCAATCAATTCTGATCATTTGTATTTGAGGGCTGTAATTTTGGGGGAAAAGCTCACCGAGAAAGAAATGAATAAATAACATGTATATTTTCATAGAAAAATCTTTAAATAGCACATTTTATTTATGTTAATAACATACCCAGATACATATATAAAATATATTTCATTCATCTTCCAATGTACATTATATTTTTTATAAGTAGGTTGACTCAGAAACTCGTCTTCAAATGAATTATGATATTTAAAAAGCTTTCATTATAAGCAGACATAGTCCAAGTGGATTTAATGAAGTGCTTTGACGTATTCGAGATCTGCAATGATTATTGTATTATTTTATTTCAACTCTCTGATATTTACACAAAACATTATATGAAATACATCTACACTTATCATTCTTATTTTATTCCTCAGACAAATTATAAAGTTTAATGTAAATTTCAATTATTTTATTAATATTATTATGTTTTGTGATTTTTCTGTTAATATCCGAGGATTATACATTTATAAAATAAAAATGTTAGCCGCGCAGTGCTCTATAATTGTAAGTAATTGAAATTCTATTTTTTCACCTTCTTGGACTAGGTCTGAATTAAATGTATCACTAATCATTTTTTTATTATAATTTACTATACGATTTTTAATAATGAAATAAAATAGCAACACTATTTAAACGAACAGATTGTTCGAGCCATGTCCCACCAAAATGTTTACACCATTAAACGAAGAGTCTATTGTTAAATATTGGTTTAGCACCATGAATAGAAGTGTTAATAAATTATTCCTTCATTAGAAGAAATCTTGTATAATACGTTGGAATGTTTTTCATCCCTTAAAATATTTTAGCTTCATTAAAAAGCAGGTTGTATATAAAATTTCGTTATAAAAGCGTTGAATACACAAGTTTGCATATAAATTGTTGCGTAGATCTGATAAAAGCGACTACACTTTTTCAGAAGTCCTATCTTCCTTGTGATAAAACCTTCAAGGAGTTATTTATTTCAGCCAAAAATATCACTCGTGGTTATTTTCATAATAATAATAAATTCAATCAAAAAGATCTTCAGAACTGTGATACTTTGAAACTATATCCATAGTAATTATTAGCTTTTATTAGCGAAACCTCGGCAAAAACATTCCAACGTATTGTACAAGATTTATTCTAATAAAGGATTTCGGTTATTGGTGTAAAAATTTCGGTGGGACATGGCTGTTGAAAATTCTGTTCGTTTAAATAGTGTTGCCACTTTATTACATCCAATCAGCTAAGAATTGCAAATTGTATAGTAAATTATATAAGAAAATGATTGTAAATTCAGACCTAGTCCAAGAAGGTGAAAAATATAGAATTTCAATTGCTCACAATTTTCACATTTTTATTATATAAATGTATAATTTTAGGATATTAACAAAACAATCTTATAACATAATAATATTAATAAAACATTATAGTTCGTCTCATAAATAATAATTGATGTATTATATGATAAGTGTAGATGTATATCATGCAATGTTTTGTGTAAATATCAGAGTTGAAATAAAATAATACAATAAAGGAATTCGTTGCAGAGCTCTAATACATCAAAGCACTTCATTACACCCACTTGGACTATATTTGATCATGGTTAAGTGTATTATTTTTATACAAGGTTATCAACAGGACAATGCTCAACTACAATCCAGTAATAAGTAGTAGTGTAATTAGAGTGTGTTAGTGAGTCGTGCTAAAGCTGATAGTATTAGTGCATATACGAATAGACTAGAGCTTGATATTGGTATAAAATAGCTCTATTCGTATAAGCACCATACGCACACTCTCTCATTAGACTATAAATAATTTAATGTACACATTTAGTATTAACTAGGGTAATTTTAAATGAAATTTTCAATTTGTTAATGTTTTTTTTATCTTCTGCTTGGTTTTTTAGTAGGACGGTTATATTTGAGTTTTGATTTCATTTTTGCTTTAAAGTAGTTATTTTATCGATTAAAAATGAAGTAAAAAAATGTGAATTTATTATGCATTATAAAATTAAATACATCTAAAAATACTTTGAAATGCTGTGATTTGTTTTTAATACGAAGATAATAAGTTATTTGTTTATTCATTCGAAAGAAGTTTGAATTTTTTTATTAAAATTATTAATAAAATAATATAACGCGGTTTTCAAACGATGACAACACTCATCACAATATTTAAAAAGTGAGTTTCCCGATTAATTAACTGTTTTTTATGAGAATTGTCATTTATTATGCATTATTAGAAATTAATTTAATATAATGATCATTAAAATAGCCGTTTTGAGATTTTAGATATGTATTAATTCTAGTAAAATAATTACATGATATATTATTCTTCCATCTGGTAACACTTATGGTTGAAAGACCATTACACACACCGTAGAGAATTATAAATATTATATGCCATATTAGCTTTTATTATACAACTTGGGTTACAATCATTAAGAGTCTAACTGCATATTTAATTAATTAATTTTTCGTAGATAAGTTTTTGTGTAACTGAGCCAATGCGGAAAACAAAGCAATAGTAAAGTGACAGATAATATCAGTGAGTGTCTTATTCCGAAAACGACTTTCTCTTCAATCTGATTACAGTTTTTCCGGTCTTTCTCTTTGGCTAAATAATACTCGAGGACATTATTATTTTTATAAGCCACCCCCTAAACCTGTTGAGGGTTGTTCTGTGATCATATCGGATAATTGATGTGACTGTTTTAAGTATGGTTATCGCAAACAGACGGTGGACTTCTTGATTTATGATCGTCATAATCGCTATGTCAATTATAATAATGTCACTATTTCTTTTAACGATGCTTCATGGATATCTTGTACCATAAAAAAGAATATTTTATGAGTGTTTCTAAAGTAAGAGCTTTCAGGATATACTGTCTAAATATTGCCTCATCTAAATACATAAAAATCTTTTTAACTGCCTGAAATAAGAAGTATATAATACCAAAGTAATCAGTCAAAATATTTTCAGGCGTTGAATAAAATTGTAGACAAAATAAATCAACTGACGAGTGCTGCATTATCATCACTGCGGCTTGGGATCCCCCGTAATGCTCTAGTGGTACTGCAGTAAGATATAATAAAAATATGTTTTTATAAATAAATTAATGATCCAAGTCTGCTAGTTTATTTTTAATAATCTCAATCAGTCGGATGCTGTAAAAATTTCGGAGGGTCATGGCTGGTCATCAATTACAACAGAGTGCCATTTATTTTTATCCAATAAAAGACATTCACACTGTATAATAAATTATATTTCATAAGAAAAAATATTTGTATAAACGTCTTAATAGTAGTTCTACAAGTGGGTTTTTGTATTTTTTCCCATAAATTATGTTATGACTTATTAATTATTTTAAATATCAATTGATTATACTCCGTATTAAAATAACTAAAAGACTAAGTCTATAAACTTAACATTGTAACAACCAATCATAATGTATCAACAAATTATATTTAATAAAGAAATTGTATAATAATAATAAACGTCTTAAATGTTACTATGTGAGGTTTAGATCGCTTTAGTCATTATTTATTGTGGCGTATATTTATTCATTTTTTAATTGGGGAGTATTATGTGATTGGTTGGGGCGAAACTGATCTAAACGTCACATAACCAATATGGTAGAGGTAATTTTGCCCCTCCTGATATAACAAACGACTAGACATTTTTAATTTTTACAACGCTATATATTTTCTAAAGTATCGTTACCAAATTTTAATATGATAAATATTATTTATAAAATCAAATAAATCATTTAGTGCAAAAAAAATATTCATACTTTTAAATGGGGTCCAAAAAAGAAAGTGAGTCCTTCAGGCTTCATCAACTAATTAATGTGATTATTGATATACAAACTCAAACTGCATTCATAAATAGCAGTCGTTTGTTGATTGGGATTGTATTTAACGGCCTCGTGCCGCCCCTGGAAGATTTATGTGTTGTTTTTTTTTTTATTTTTTATTTTTTTGTTGCCGTTGATAAAAAGCATATGCAGCCAAAGTAATATTTCCAGCGAACAGACGATATTTTCATAAAATAAACATCGTGCATCTTCACCATTCACGGTGTTTCTGACACAAAGAGAGTACAGCCTACAAAACACTCATTGTTCATTATTATTAATTTGGTATTTTCATACCACAAAATAGCGCTTTTATTGTTTCCGCCCGATACACAGAATAGCTACAATATTTGATTTGTGCTCGCCGGTTGCTTTTTGGGCTATTTTTATGCATTGTTATCGATAGACCTTGACATGTTATAGTACTAATTCAAAGCAAGATATACATTGCTTTATTAATTAACTGAGGTATATAATTCCATAACCACGAACTCAACATTATCCAGTATAACGACTTTATTGGTATAAAAATATTTAAACAGATTCTCAGAGTTTAATGCATATGCGATATTATTTACTCTTCCATACATTATTAATAAATATAAAGCATTCTTATTAATTAATTAAAGTCTAATTAAGAAATTCTTAATACCCCTTATTATCAGTACTGTTTAATTATCAAATAAAAAATCTATATATGCTGTTGAGTTCTTGGTTATGGAATTATAATTCTAAACTGTTAATTAAGTACCATTTAAATGGGCTGAGCTTTCATGAGGAATTTATATATTTTTAATTTTATATAAAACCCCCCTTTTCGCTAGAGCTATGTAATTATTAGATTTGATAATAAACTTTGAAATTTAGGAAGAAATTTCACGATATGAAAATCATAAAAAAGCAGTAAAGTAAATACAATTATTGAAAAACAAATTACCCAAATTACCTAACCCTAATTATAAATAAAAAAACACATTTTGGATGTCATGTAATATATTTTATTATAAATACAGTTGCTTATTATTATTTGTTTATTTAAAAAGTTGCATCAAAACCCGAAAATCGATATTGCCATCATTAAATTTACAAATGCAATGTTTTCTTGTCGAAGTCTTTGGTACAAAAAAATGTGTTAAAATTCCAGTGGATAATTATTGAAAAATAATAAAATTTCACAAGTAAAGTATTCACCAAATAAAGAATTTGATCAATAAATTCAGCAATACCTAATAAAAATGTCTATTTAGTCACCAGAATTTGTTGAATGGCCTTTCTTTTCTTCTTTCTATTTCTTCGGCTTATTGACAAGAAATGCTTTCTTTATTTGAAATCGATATCAGAGGGGACGTAATTTGTTTTGCAAATTGGAAAATGCCTACTGAATATATCAGCTTGAAATAATAAAATACTATATAATCGACACGTTTCTTATTACCATTTATACGGAAGTAAATATTATTAATGTGAAAAGAAATGGGGATGGTTTGATTTTGATTAAATTAAAAAAAATACATGAAATCATACTAAAAAAAATTGTATTGATGTGTAAATTTTGGCGGAAAAATTCTTTCTCGTTAAAACGACTTATATTAAAGCATTAATTATTTCAACCACACCGAAGCACCTTTAGGGTGAATTTATTATAGAAGGTTGATAACCAAAATAAATTCCTAATAATTCATCTTTGTCCTATAAATAACAATGAAAGATTGTAGCTGAACTTGCGGTTGATATATGTTATGAAAATAAACGAGTATGTTTCAATTTCGGGAGATGGGTCTATTCCCAGGGGAACATACAACACACAATTATTATGAACCTATGTCAAGTTGGATATTAAGGCTTCTAACTATTCTGCTCTCGTAATTTTGACAAATTCGTGGATATTTCTCAAAGGATGAGCCATTTAATATCATATGTTTAAAAGCTTGATGGATCATTTATTATATTAAACTGAAATTTTAGAAAAAACTGTATAAGCTACAACAATTTTTATTTCGGATTAATATGGAATGAGAGTGGATTAATAATATTAGTAGATAAAGATAAGGTTATAAGTATTTTTTACTTAAAATATATTTTTTTTAAATTCACCTTGTTTATTAGGTACCATATCTTACGCCGCAAATGCAAAAATGGTTGTTCAAATATTTTTTCAAATAATACCCATTAAAAATTATGATAATCTTAATAAGAAACAATCTGAAGATAATCTTAATAAGAAACAGGCTGTATTATTAATATATTTTATTTTTAATAAAAAAAGCGCAAAGTAAATGTATGGAACAATTCTAATTGTATAATCGATATTTTTTTATTTAAACAGTCAAATATTATAAAAAAACGTTTGAAAGTCGTTGGTTATTGGGTGAGAAAATTGATAATTATTTCGCCATCAAACTTTTGGAGCCATGGTCCACCGAAATGTTGTCAAAATGTACATCATTCACCCGATAGAGCCTCTCAACATAATAAAGAATCTGAAAGTTATTTTTGGACCATTAAAAGAGATGTAATTAAATTATTATAGTAAACGAATATTATAGTTTTCTCTTCTAATTTCTTATTATTAATGCATTTTTAATGATTTAGCATTATAATACTGTCTTTAAATTTAAAAAATATAGTGATATACAAAAAAGAGTAGTACTACAATATTCGTTTGACTTTGGCACATCTCTGTTCACAAGCCTTCTTCAAAAATATTTATTAAATAATTATCCAAAATTATTTATTAAATAATTTATTTAACAGGTGATAGTTTAGTCGATCTGAAAGCTCTCAACTAATTTGCGTGGAAAATATTTGAACCATTTAAAATGTTAATGGACGACAATGGAAGTGTCCCCGGTTTATTAAAATAAGGGTTGATAAGGCTTCGTTCTAAAATAAAAGCACATAGAAATAGGGTCGGTATGACATTGACACTAATACCCATTGTAAAGATTCCTATGGTGGAGCGTCAAGGCGTCGCGACGCCACAACCCTACAATGTATAATATTATTTACTGTTCAACAAAGGATATTCTTATATTGACCGGATCATCTGAATCAAACAATAATAACACTCTTATTAAATAAGGTCAGCTGTGAGATTATAATATAATAAAATAGTTTTAGTTGAAAGCCAAGGGTCAGTAGAAGAAAATAAATAATATACACATTCATTCATCATTACGTTTTGGTTGTTTGTTAATATATAATATAAATAAGCTTCTGATTTATATACAACTTATAAAATGATGATTTCAAATAAAATATAGGTTATTCTGAGTTTACTCCTTGGATTTGGGAGCTTTTGATTCTAAACGTCGCATATATTTAACTCAAAAAATGTTTTTTTGTAGATACTTTATGTTTTACTTACCCATCGTTATATGAATTAAATGGTTTTCTCTGTTTATCGTTCCAAGCTGTAGTCGGTCAGTTCTTATCTGTATAGGCGCACAGCTCTAGCATCAGACTCACTAAAACACTCATATTATAAATGAATACAGCCGATTGAACCAGTTGTCCTATAAAGGCAAAGAATATTTAATCATTAAATCCAACCTTTGCGTAAAGTAATGGATTCCCAGGCATACGTCACCGTTAATACGATAGTAGATTTATTTAGCTACACTTATGATCGGTTTTTTGTTAGTTAATGCCTCGTCTGAGCCTCGGGCGAGGCACTTATTAACAAAAAACCGATCAAAAGTACAGAAAAGCAACTCTATTACTGTCTTTACGGTGTAAGTTTACGGCGACGCACG
>JAGTTH010003718.1:0-20771 GCA_022606485.1 Agraylea sexmaculata | reverse complement strand
CTTTATTGTAAAATTTTATTTTTTTAAATTTACATTTGTTCTTTACGTTGTTTTATAATTTTTTGTCATACAGACATTTTTTTCTTTTTTGTAAAAGCTCAGTTGGGCGTTAAATAAATAACTAAGAACAAGAACTTTTTCCCAACATTTATAATTTCAAATATTATATCTAAAATTGCACATATAAATCGGAATTGCATGTTAACTTTCAATAAAAATCACTTCTTTAATTGATTAAAGCTTGTAGTAATAATCGATACCATTCTTATTCAGAAATACTCAATACTTTATTTATTTATTCGTCCTTTTGTAGCCACATTTTGCATGTTTATTTATAAAGGTTCCTGTAATTAGGGAGGCGAACTAAAATTTTGCAGTGGTCGTAAGAAACACATAATAATTGTAAATTAAGCGGAGCTCCGGAAAACCACAGGCCACATTCGAAAAGGCTTTACATTCCACCCCAACCCTGTAATAAGGCTTCTTTGCCCTCGTATAAATATTAACATACTCGTTTGTCCGGAAAACCTGAAAATATATCCATCCACCATGCTTCTGGTACTTTGAACACCATTATCCAGTAACTAATAATAATAAATTGCCAAGTTAGTTTATCTGTAATGTTATGTAAACAAAATGACATAATATCTTACAAGCACTTATTTTTATATCACATTTTTATTTTTTATATTCAATATGTGAACTGAGTATCTGAGCTAGTATTGTTAAATCCTACATTATACAAAAAATTTTGGACTACCTTTGTGTTTATTTGGATTGATTAAAAAATTGCTTACTTACTTTGATGTAAATACCACTACCTAGCGAGGCTTTTTATAATAGATCTCCATAAAATTAAAGCTCTATTTAAATATTGAATTTAAGAAGAACTTGAAATTTTATTTATCTGTTTCAATGTAAGGGTTTTTCTCCCATTTTCATATCGTTTTTACCTCTTCAAAATTATAATATGCCTATAAAATAAAGGATTCCTGTGCCGTGTGTAATAAAAATTGGTATCACGTAGAGAGATGATGTCGGAGCTATATTATTTTAGTGGTTTACACACCTCTAACTAATAATATCTTATTGATTTAGTGTTTTAGAAAGAATGTGTTAGATATTTTTACAACCTTGGCACACCGAGTAAGTGTAATAAATTAAAAATGATATGAAACATATTGGATGCTGCAGCCTTTGATATCAAAGCCTTCTTATATACTCTGACAAGGGTTTTTACCCTGGCATTGATGACAATAGGTAAACTTAATACACACTACCACTAGAATATACCTAGTCGGCATTTTTCTCCATTCTCATGTGATTAACTTCATAATATTTTATCGTTTTGTGGTCTTTAATACAAGTATCATGACCAAAGTTGTAGTCACGCAACCACCCTTGACCCGACTTTTCGATTGTTTTTTTTATAATTATATTCAAGCACGATATAATAAGCAAGTTTTTGAATTTTATTATAGTAAAATAGATCATTTGAAAGCATTGAAGACACCCCCTGCTGGGACTCAATTTTACGAGGCCGATTTCGCGTCAAGGATTTTTCGATTAAATTCTTTTACTGCTTTTGTGATTTTCCTTCACAAAATACGCCCATATCCATAGATATAACTCCTTATCCAATCGTTCCCTATTATTAAAGCAAATCTTCTAATTCAGCTTTTATTAGAACGAAACATTCTTGATTGGTTGAATGATTTAAATACAAATTGAATTTGTAAATTATTCACCGCGTTTTATTTTAGCAATGTGTAGATAATCGATATTTGGTTTTATAAAAGCTAATAGAAGCGGGCAGAATATTAATTGGGTGCGCTAAGCGGCGAGAATATTAATCGGGTTTTGGTGACGATTCTTTCATTACTCCTTTGCATAAATATGCTTTGAAATATTATATAGTCGTAAATATACACTCACCCCATCCCGCAAGATGATTGTTAAGGATAATTTTTCCTTTTGGGTGGATTATCAACGATAAACAAACGGGACTGTGAGCTAAATTTAATAATTTATGAAAGTTCTAGCTCACTACCTCTGAACACAATCATATATCCTCCATAACCCTAGGCCATATTTTTTCGTAGAATTAAGATATTTTACAGCACAGAAATTTTATTAAATAATATATGTTTTTATATGTATATCTTAAAAACAGACGGCGACAAGGGGCGAAAGTGCAGATACCGTTTTCAATTGTCAAATGATGTACAACCAAATTAAGCAATGAACATAAAAAATTTAAATGTCTAAACAAGCGTTAATTATTTATTTATTGAATTTTTATTTATTTTCTATGATTTTATTGAAGTTATATTGCCAATACATTATTTTATCGATAATATCATGAAATTAGAATATAAATGTCTAAAAACACAATTAATGTAATAATAAATACCAGTTCTTCTTAAATCTCAGAGGTTTTTTTATATATCTTCTTTAAAAAATGCCTTTTAAAGTGAAATACGCATCTTATTTCTTGATAATTTATGTATTTATTTATTAAAAATAAATTGATAAAAAACTGTAGGATAAAGAAATAATACCTTTAACTGTATGTTACAAAAAATATAAAATTATAATAATAATAATTAAGTTGTATAATAAAACCATTTCTTATAATACACATACATTTACATATATGTATGTGAAATAAAAACTTATGACCTTCAACGAATTAAAAGTATTCTAACACCCTCATCTATTCGAACATCCACCCGTTGAAATGGCCGTTGTATACAGTTTAATTAACAAAGTAAACAAATTGTTAATATAAACTTATTATACCCAAGGAAACTAGTCATTAAATATTAGAAATTTGTGCGTGAAAATAAAATGTGTTGGTTTTTGTATGAAGATTAATTGCGGGCGTATAAAGGGCGTATTCATCGCAGTAACAAGGTTTTATTCTACCAACGACGACACATAATTAAAAGCTAAACTGGTGGTCTGGAATATTTTAGTGGTGAAACTTTTGTGTAACACAATCGGATAAAAGTTCAAGTTATTTGTTGAACCGTGCCCTGTGATAGCTTAATATTTGCATAATCGTTTTTATTATTATTATTTATTTTTTAGAGTTAAGAAAGTAATATGTTAAGGAATTTATTCAAGTGGTTACAGTAATATTCATTCATTTGCTTGACTGATTCCAATGCGCCATAGTAAAAATCAATAAGAAGACCTATTATTTGTAAAAAGATTTCCACCCCCTCATGGAGATAATATTTCAAACGGTTATACCCTCGTATTACATTATCTATAAATAAGTTTACTGAGGGCATAGAAGCTTCCGTCCCAAACTATTATTGTCCTGCGACTTAAGCCGATTTTTTTTCACCTAAAAACGCACATATTTCAAATGGTCTTCTCACAAAAGCTTTCCGCCTTTCATAACCGACGTGTCTGCTTTTATGGGATCTTTTATGTGTGTTTATTTTTGAACTTTTGGTCCTTCGGGCGCAATTTTAGAGTGCATATTTGAATTTTATGATCATAAGGTTCTATAACTAAAACGCCTTCTGTACTACTAATTTTTACTCAAAAAACAAAGTCTTATTTTGAATATTTTATTAAAAGAAAAATCACTCAAGATTATATAATACATATATGATTTTTTGGCATTAATCGTAATAATTGCAAAAGTATTACATATTTGTTAAAATAAATGTCCAAATGTGGATTCTGGTTTATAATTCAGTCATAATTTATGATAAAATGTTGACTCTATGAACGCGTTGTCCTTTTTAAATATATGCTTATCGTTTTTATTTACATCATCAATTTGTCTTTTGTCAAAATTGTATTTTGTGGGACGAAAAATCCCTCACAATAAAGAAAATTACAATCTCCTTTCCCTCATATTATGATTTCTTCCCAAATTGAATTATACTACAATTACATTCTTATTTTTAGATAAAACTTTAGCCCAGAGTGTGTAGTATTTATCAAATATTATGATTGGTCGAACCGCAATATCATATTGTGTTACGACTAAATAAGTCTGCGATTTACTCTACAACATAAAAAACAAAATAGTAACGATTTCAATTTCATTAACCTAATAAACCGTGCCAATTGATTGAAATAATACCGAATCAAGAAACGATATTAGTAACAATTGAAGTGATAGTTCGCATTATCTTTTTTATATTTTAGTTTTACTAACGGGTCTCGACTTATCTATACATCTTAAAATTCGAGGTAATTTATCAATATGTCAAACACAAATAATGTGATAAATCGAGCAATCGATTGCATAAAAACAGTAATTAGCGTAAAATTTTGTACCAGATAAAACTTAATAAAATAGACAATTCTTGCAATTTTCACTGTGAAAATAATAATGACAAAATAGATACTAACCCCATCCGAACAAATTATAAATCATACGCTGACAAAGACTTGACAATTGCTGGAAACTGAATTTTACCACCAACGTAGTTAATTTGAACTACCGGCGATAACGACTTTCTAACTCTATTATAAATTATCGCACCACGCCTTCTCTAAATTTAATATTATTTTCCGACATCAGTAAAATACATTGAGTGCTCTGAAATCGGACTAGTATTTATATAACTCCTTGATATTGAAATATTACATCGACCTTTTTCCGTAGCAGGTGTAGGTTGGATTTCCTTTACGTCTATATTCATTTTTGTCGATTTGAAATACGTGATATTCAATATTCAATGGATAATAAACCGTGTTTTATTTTAAAATTAAATTTAATCAATGGAGTGCATCGAGAAAATATGCGCCAAGTATATTTTCTTTGAAATGTCTTTCAGTGATCAAATGCCTTGAAGAGTGAACATGACTTTACTTTGTAAAATTCGTATATAAATAAAGCCTTTTAACTTGTTTGAAGAAGATTCAGCCACAAATTATTTATTTATTATTTTATTTACATAAAATATTATATTATTGCCAAATTTTATGGTAAAATTTTAATCCTTTGCTTGCACCTTATGATTTTAATTACTTCTTTACAATTACTAAAATATTCAAAATACATTCATCCTGAAAATTTAACAATATTATGAGAGCTTAATATAATTTAAAAAAAATGCTAAAAAATATTTTTTTTTAAATGTTTATGGGTGATATTCAAATTTAGTCCTTGGACAATTAATGAAGTTAGAATTTCATCGCAGGCGGCTTTCCTTCGGATGTTTTAAATTTAAAGTTCAAAGCATAGAAATTCCGGTGCAAATGAAAAACTCTGTCTTTATTTACAGCAAATGGGACAAAAGCGTTGTGGCGGTGCTTTACACAATGATATTTTTTTGTTCATTTAGTCAGCTCTACGGCAAAATAAAGAAATTAAAATATTCGTAGACAACGAATTGTTACAATTAGCGAGACTAACGAAATAGCCTTGGGTGTTGTTGTATTTGAAAAGTTTTTGTTGTTGATGTTTCTAAAGTAAAATTGTCCTCTAAGTAATTTAACAAGTTTTTAAAAACAGAACTGTCAACTGCAACGAAGGAACCTTTTTTGTGCCCATTTCATAATATAATATTTCCATATATTCTGTTAAAGGAATAAAATTAATTAGTGAAAATGAATCGTCACTAATACAGGCCATAGTAAACAATTAAAGCTTTAATTAAAATTGCTTCGTGCTTTCAAGACAAATGCATTTTTATAGCATCCTCCTTTATTTTAGTTTTATATAAATTCATGCTAAATTTAATTAAATGTACTAGATACAAAAATTGAAACTTTCCAAGCCGAATTCAAGTCAAGTAATATTCTCTATTAAAATACATATTGAATAATCTTTTCACTAACTCTTAATAAAACCTGTTTGGTAGTTTTTTTTAAATATATTCATTTATATGCAAATGGATATTGTGAAACTACAAAGTAAATAAATAAAATGTGTTACCGGAAAGTCACAAAATGTAATTTTTTTTTTAAAACTAAGCAAAATATGAAAAGTAACTAAAGTTAAAATCCTGCAAATTAATAGCAAAATAAATATTTAATAAAATCAATTTAAATGAACAAAAGATAGTGAACGTTGAAATAATTAGAATTCTCAGTAGAGAAACACGAATACTTAATTTTGAAAAACAAACATTCCACTCTTGTAGTATTTTGGAAGGTAAATAATTAATTAAATGTCAGAAAGGTCATCACCTTAAGGTACTTGGCGTAGCGTTAATAATGTGATAAAAAGCTATGTAGATACGATCAAAGACGAATTTAATTCGACATGATGCCGAATGAGAAGCTTTTCAGGCTGAATATTCGACGTTCATTAGAAAAAAAGCGTCGTTGAGTCGTTTTTTGAGAAATAGCTAAACGAAATACAAGATTTTTAATTTGAATAGTTCTCCCCTTAGAGTAAGACCATCATTATTCATATTCTATAGGGAGTTAACTTGAAAACACACTTTGACTTTAACTCAATGACCACTGGAAATGATCATGCTACCGTTGATTTTGAAGTTCTTCTTACGAATTAAATTAAACCAAAATCGTTTGATCTCATTTATATTTCAGTGTGTATCGGGCAATTTTTAAGATCGTGTTATTATGATTACTCAATTTATTTAATTTCATTAATTTTCTTGATATATACACTATTTTGAAGATGAGCTTTTCAATAAATATATCCATACCTTTATAAGTGCACCTTGCACTTTGCTGATTAATTTACTCTTCTATATTAAATTGCAACTATAGAATATTCTGAAACATTTTACGGTATTTAATTTTTTACAGAGAATATATTCGCTTCTTAATTATAATATTTACTTTTATATTACAAATTGAGTTATATGATTTTGGTTAAAAATAATTAAAGCAACTAATAATGAATAAAAAATAAATATGTTGTACATTAAAATGTTCCCTTAAATATTATTTATAATATAAATATCAAATTTACTGTTGAAAGTTTGAACTTTAATGCATTTCACTCTTCTAGAGCACTAATTAAAATTGAAAATTGATCTTCACGGTAAACCTTCAAACTAAACTATTATTTTTCACCCTTAAATTTGACCCTCCACAGTTTTTGAAAACATAAACAAGCTTCTTTGGTCTTTCGAACAACAAAGACACAAAGGGTCGTCTATTGTCATCGTTATCTCGTTAATTCAATCCTGAAAGACTTTTTCTTTAATACTCATTCTTCTGAAAACATAGTAAACCTATTTCATATCATCAAATTGTAACTCTCGGTCAAATATTATCACTTTTTTCAGTTCAATCAGTTTTTTTTTAATAAATATTCACTATTCGTAGTAATTCAGAGCCTATTTTGTGTTGTTTAGAGGGTGTGGATGTAATAAGTTCGTAGTGCTTTTGAAGAGTTCTCAAGCAGAATAAGAGTGAATATGATTTCCAATCTTTATTCGTCCCCATTCTCACATGAGCCTGTATTAAATTGTCAACCCTCACACTACTATTTATATATAAAATATTTGTGTGTGTGTGTTACACAAGTCATATTGAGAGAAATCCTCTTTCTGGCGTCGCGACGCCCAGCTCACTATCAAAATACGTGATATACTTCCCTTCGCAAGCTAACTAAATCAGCATGTTAAAGTCATCCTTTTCAATCCAACGCATTTAACGTATTCACGAGATATTTTAATTTACAACCGAATATTTACAAACAAGTCTTCTTCATCGATTCCTCCATTTAAATTATTTTTTAACATTTTTTTTATACGAAACAAAATTCAAATATTCGTTTAACCTTAATAGTCAAATACAGGTGACCTAAATATTTTGCTTATCGAAAGGGAAATTCGCAAGACCTAATGACCAAATAACTTCTGACCTCAATTCATAACACTTCAAGAATATTGCAAAAACGTACGCCTGAGCCTTTTATCCACATAATAGCTTTCATTCTAATGAGAGAAATCTTGGCAGGCTTTCGGCGTAATACCTTGCAATTTTATCCCTAATAAAGTAATAAAGAGTTTTATCAAATTAAAATTTCGTATATTATCTCCATAACATCGTCAATTTTACTGAATTCAAATAAAGGAGTATCGAACTTATCAAAGTTGTATCGTATGCATATGTAAAATATATTAGTAAGTTAAAAGGAGACTGTAGGAAGGCGGGCGTCGGCATAAATTGGTTTAGTTTCGAAGAGAGACTCAATCCCCATGGGGGTTGTCACCCACCACCCCCTTAATTATATGCCCGAACGGTACTAAAGACCCTATAATTCGACCTATCGCTTCATTACCCCATGCATGTGCTTATTTTCAACAAACACCATACACATCCAATCGAAACCATAACATTTTGAGCTTCGATAAATGCCCCATGGCATAACATACCTATTTGCGGAAACTACCATTTACTACAATTAACAGGTAGATGACTATTTTTCATATTTTATTACATAATATTTATGATAACGAACCCTTTCCCTTACGACAAAATAGTTCCTTTTACACTCCCTACAATTTAACAATTAATTACTTCCCTATTTGTACAACAGAATCCTCTTCACGATCCTAGCAGCCGTATTCAATAGAATAATGCAATGAGTGTGTTCGTGTGATGCGTATACAAATAGAGCTGGTCTACTCTAATACTACCATGCTCTAGTTGGCCGGCTCCATTCAGATACGCACCAATACTATTCAGCTCTAGCACGACTCACTAAGAAATTCTTGAAACACCGTTATATTGGATGCGGCCGTAAGACACGTTTATGGAAAACTGTTTAAATTGAATAATTTAATATAAATCTTGTATTGTTTTATTATAGTGCTGTACTCAATCCCCCCCATGAATCTAAAACGCATCGCTGCAGAAAGGTCTACCCTGATACTAAAATAAATGGTGTGAAAGACCAACCAACAAATGGGTAGTTTCATCCTTATCTCGAATTGTAGTATATACATAAACTGAAACTGTCAATTTACAATAAAGTCTCAGTGATTTCCTGTTGGACAAGTTTAATACCTGCAACGATTGTTCGATACACTACACAATATAAACTACCCCAGTGTAAAATTATGGCCTCTCATCCCCCGGGACTCTGTTCAGTCGATAGAGTCTTTGAGTGACGTAAACAGGTTAAACCATCCACCAAGAGTGAGTCAATATCATACACCTTGTGACTGTTGTCAGTACACAATATACACATAATGTTACTTGATTAACTGGTAAATTGAGCCTTGGGATTATTGGGAAGGATCTTTTTTGTATTAAAAACAAGTGGGCACGTGCTGGCCATTTAATTCAGAATTTAATTTGTAAACTATTTGCCCAATTACTGTAAAATTAAAGTTTAATGATGACGATGAAAATTGTTCTTCAAAGGAAGACTTTCAAATATAATGTTTTATAACTTTTCCATTAATTTTCCATACCAAATTCTCCTTCTACATTAACTTTTTTTAAAAGTTCCATGAAAAAAAAACATTATTTTAGGGGGGGGGGTCTTTTTGACGTGTTAATTGTCTGTCGTTGATCTTAACTATTACTACAGATCACTGACGGAGTGACTCTATCCGAATAATAATCGCCTCAGTATTTACCTTAAAATCCAGGAAAGCAGAGTAATCCTAGATCAAGACGATCGGTTGGGATTTTATTAATAATATTCCCGATCTCCCAGTCGTAATAACCGTACTTGAGTGGGATTTAAACCCATGACCATAATATTTGTAGCCACGCTTTTTATCGTCTAAGCTATTACGCTAGTATATTATCATGAAATATTACGAGTGCGTACTTCAAGAGAAAACAATAATAAAACCCAATTATAATATTAGTAAAAGATATGATGCCAGAAAGAAGAAGAAACCCTTGTCAACTTAATTATTGGAATTACTCTTCAAGTCCGTCTCTTCCACGCCCATGCTAGTCTCAATTAGTCTCAACCAGTGAGTCGTACGACTTGAATGTTCATTGCAAAAATAAACTTCTATTAACATACGAAACATCTTGTATCTTTGAACATTGATCCTGTATCGTATAATTGAATAATTTATTTGGCTGACATGGAAATAATACAATAGTATATTTGTCGTGGGTGATTAAGAGAGGAGCCGAAGTCAAGTCGCATGCTTAATAATACTTAAGGAAGACAACGTGTTCCATAAGTAAATAAATTACTCGCATATGAGAACAAAACAACCCCTATATCATCATATAAACCTAGCTCATATAGGAACAGGAAAATAAAAGAAAGATAAATAATTTTAAAACCAATATTTAAGTGAGACGTTAACATAGCCAAGAATTATTTTTTTATATTAAATGAATGTTATGTAAATAATGGAGGGAGTAGACCTTATCACGGATGTTTATGACCCAGATATCTCTACCCCATCAAAATAGTGTTCCCAAATGACATGCTACGAATATCTTCTCAAGGCGATATTCATATATCTCTGATCACAAAATGATGTTTATGCATTACGAAAGGACATATTATTTGTAGCACGTGTACAAGCATCCACCACTGAGAAGCGTGTTCTATATTTTAATACGGAACATGGCATTCAATAATTAAAAGCTATATAAGGAATATTTCACGGTAAGTCGTGTCTTTGTGTTACAGAAAGTCGGTATAGCTACATATTGACAGGCATATGGGTGAAAGAATCGATTAACGGAAACACCGTATTTATACTTTATTTAATGAAGTAGATAAAGGCTTTCAGAGGTCCACGTATACTTCATACAAGGCTCACACTAATTCATCGTCCCGTCTGTCCGTAGCACCTGTTTCCTTCACTATACACCACAATAACTTCACAACCATCAATAATACCAACTTATAATAAACAATAATTATTGACTTAAAAATAATTATAAATATTACAATTTATTTATTATGTATAATTTTTTACAATGATTGATAGAACAATACATCTTTGGAAATAGACAGGTTGTATAAATCTTTTTACCTATAACTTACATGAGAATGTTTTATTTAAATTTGACTTGAATAATAATATTAAATTATAAAAAGAATGGGAAAAAAATAAAAATCCATTTAAAAATTTGAAGATTAATAAATAATAACAGTATACAGAGTATATAAATCTTTTTAACTATATCTGAATACATGAGAATTTTTGAACACGTTTTATTTAAATTTGACATGAATAATACCATACACCTATAGAAATAATGGGACCCATTTAAAAGAAGATAAAAACCCATTTAAAAATATAATAATTAAAAAATAATAACAACAGTAAAAGTGATATTAACAAAACAATTACAAAATATAATGCTTAAAAACTAAATAACAGTTTGTTTGGATGAAACCAAATTTGAGTCGAGTGGATTATTAAAAATTTACACTTTATTTTTAAAAATAATATCAGTTTTGGAAGTCCATTGGTAAAATGAACTTACGTTTCATCGAGGCATATTTGGTTTTATTTACATGTCTTATGATTGGGTTAGTCGGGAAGTTAGTCATTTTAGTATAATTTAAAAATAACGGCTAAAACATACGCGAACGTAATAAAATATTGATGCACTGAATAAATCGGTTCTTAATTTCCGTTGTTAGTTTGTTTTATGACAAAATGAATTATACTCTTATTTTGACGAGGAGGGTTATATTGAACGTAAATATGCAAAAATTAATCAAGAGTTATTTTCCTCTTAACAGACGGTTATTTTGCATTAAATAATAAAACCCAATTTAGAATTTTGAATATTCATATTGATTAATATGTATTACATAGTAAATACTGATACTAATTTATTAATAATTAAAAAAAAAATAACAAAATCTCAAGATCCTTCATTTTGAATTTCACTTATTATCAAATCCCTGAATATTTTTCTCTTGTTCTTCTTAGTTATGTTTCTAATTATGTCAACTAATGTTATCCACTTAAAATTACTATTATCTTATTTTTTTGTTATTATGTTGCTCTCTTTTCATTTGTTATCATTATTATATTATAAACAAATAAATGATATAAAATATGTCAATACAATTTAATTATTATCTATATTATTATTCTCTTTCGCCTTGTTTTTAATATACATATAAATATATACCTAGGCTTGTTTTCCGATTCGATTCAACAAACAAACTTAATTCACTTGGGAGACAGGAAAAACAACAAACAAAAATAATATGGTAAATATCATATTGATTTAAAATACACGCATTTTATAAACACTGGGTTTGGGAATAGTTCAACAATAAAATATATATTGAAATTATATGCAGAAGCATTTCAAAATATTCGAAGCATACTATTGAAATAATTCAAGTGATTTAATATTCTGAAATCTAGCACATGCTGACCACCACTTAATAGTAAGTTAGGGATAACACTGTTATTTATTTAATATTTGATTTAGTATATTTGAAGGGTAGGTTTCAATAAGTCCCGAGTATCATGGTCGATTTATTTGAGACGGGCCACGGGGTCTCAAATGACCCGAGGCAGTGTTCGAATTATCAATCGATTCACCATCACCACTATTTCAACCAGATCTATACATAATACATATATTCCTCTACCTTCTCTTTTTATCAACACCTTCTTTCAAAGCCTCAGGAGGAAGCTAGATTTCTGATTTGAGCGAACGTTCCTTTTTTATCTCCCCTTCGTTGTGGTGGTCTGAGATATTGTTGAAGAAAACTGTAATCTGTATGTGAATTTAATATTTATTATATTCAAAATATTACATGCACTTCAAAACAATACATTAAACCGTTTTATACAATTGTATTAGGTATTAATGGTTTAGATTATACGGCTTCTATAAAAGCGGATTGTGTTTTAATAAGACTTCTTAATGTTGTAATTTAATTACAGAAAATTGCTTTATTTACATTCGTATTTCCCTCATACTAATTTATAGTGTTACATTATTTTACAGACAAAAACACGTGGTTCGGAAAAGTATCTACGTGTTTCGGATCTAATTCGAACATCCCACGAAGTGATTTTTTGTAGGTGGTGGTTGGAAGAAGAGGCCTCCTTGAAAAGCATCTTCCCCTTAAGGAAAGCAAACCGAGATTAAGGGTATTAAAGACATGTCAGGGGAATACTGCCAAAATGAAAAATGTACAGAAAGTGCAATTTCCCTTGAGACACGAAGAGCTGTTTCGCTTACTCAATCTCTTAAAACTTTTTTCCAGCCATTCAATTAGGACAGCCCTTAATGAGATATTTTCAATTAGTCTGTTTATTTATCAAAAATTAATATACTCACAGTATCTTAAATCCATCGTCAATAAAGTAGAGAAAGCCCTTGAGTGCCAATTTTCAGTTTTCAAAAATCAACTAATTAACGAAAAGTTGTACTAATTTCAGATATCTATATCAAAACATAATAGTTATCCCGTTAGTTTGCAATTAAGTCAGTATTTTTTCCATCCTAGCTTTGCTCACTTTCTTATATCCGGCGAAGCGAGGAGTAAACATTTTTAATTGCGGACGACTGAATAGTCTTGATCTTGGAATAATTGCCCCCATTACATTGACCAACCAAAAAAAAAATAGAAAGACTTGCTATAAAGAAATATATAAGTTAAGAGCACTTCACGTTGAGAATATATTACTCAATCGAAACACAAATTGTATTCAATATGCCTACATTTTCTAAGATATTCAAATATTCGTATTTGATAAATATTAATATCGTCTTGTTTTCGTATTATACAATCACGATAAAGCTCATTTCCATAGAGATTTCATTGAAAGCCCAGAAATGGCCCCAACCAATTCGAGATTCTCCTTATGGAAATTAATGCTTCGTATAACGAAAATATAATGCAATTTCGCTTTGGACTCTGATGAAATAAATCGGATCATTATAACTACATGTCTTATTAAATATATGTATACCATCGAAGTTAATACATAAAAATAATATGTTGATAATTATGCATGAGGTCGTTAACTAATTAAATTCATGCATTATTTGATTCGTTCCAATATCCGTTAATCCATTTATTCATGATCAAATAAAATTAATTTTATGCAGCGAAAAATACTCTACGGACAATTGATATATTAAGCATGCATGTTATTTTAATGGAGAATATCTGTTAATTTCATTTTTAGTAGTAGTAAAATACATAGTATGAAATACATTTTTTGATATAAAGCTTGTGAAAATCATTGACAAGACTTACCTTAAAATAACAAAAAAATATGTCAGATAATTTATGCACACTGTCTAGATAAAAATTGAGTGCACTCAATGAAAACTTCACATATAACTGATAAAAATAACTTCAATCACATGTCACATAAAAACTGACTACACATTATAATGTTGTATATGCGGTGTAAAGTGGCGATGCTGGCTTCGATAACCGTAGCACGTCGTAGTCGCGCCGTAGTCACTTGTGCACTGGCGTAGCCGGCGCCCGCAAGTGTAAATAATAGAAGTAGTATGAGAGTCGCGTATAGATATAAACCCTACACCAACACATTCAGAAGAGAAAGCTCTGTCGTGATGGTAAAAGCTCCCTCAGCCTCTACGCCTGCGCTCTACGCCATACTACGGCAGTCCCGGACACACATTATATTGCCAAGAAGTTAGCGTACCCACCGCCAAAGTCCGATGCGAATTACTGACCAAACCTCCATCATAACACCTTTAAATATTTAATCCGAAATCGATCGAATCATATTTATCGAATAAATTATACATATATAATAACCCAACATGAGTTGGCTAAAATCAAAATTGTTAGCATTGACTTAGTATGACATATTGTATAATAATATATTTCTGAATATTATTAAAAGTTTTAATTTAAATTATAATGACCCTGAAAGAAAATCGTTTAATATAATCGAGTGGGTGGATCGGGTGTTGGGTAGTTTTTCGTGTACCAATGTTTTTTAATCCAGCCATTGTGTCTTACAAAGCTAGAGTTATACCTACAAGGGAATTAAATTCAACACCGAACTCAGATTTACATATTCTTTGATAAATAACTAGACCCATATTTTTCTTCGACGATAAAAAGTGCCTAACCAGATAGTGATTATCAAACACGATAATGATTAAAAAAAATTACGTTATCTAAGGCGAAAGATCATAATTTATGGAGTCATATATATATTTTTATATAAAATAAAGAATATGGATCCAATATCTAACAATATTATATTATGTCGAATTATCGTTTATAAGACTAAACCTTCCAGTTGCATGATTTCTGGATAATTTCAATTTACAAGGCCCGTTTTGTATGTCATAATTCTAAACGGTAAACTCTCTCCATAATTATATATAATGATTTTGCCGGTTTTGTTAGTGAAATTCGTAAAAGGACTTGTTTATTGGTTGGTCACACGCCACTCTGTAATTAAAATGGATGGTGGTCGTCGGACAAAATGAAAATGCGCCACAAGGTGAACAATATTCTTTGATTTATGACTGAAAGACAAGACACTCGCCTTTAAAGCATTATTATAATTTAAAAGAAACTAAAATCGTCTCTTTAAAATCAATACAAAGTATTCAAATAGATACCATTTCATTTCATTTCAATATTTTTGACACACATTTACACCTAAGGGGAATTTTAGTTTATTATTTTTGACTTTAATATTAACATTTCGAACAAAAGAGTCAATTTTAATAATACGGTTAAAATTTAACTGGAATTTTAAATAGGTTTCAGCCGGCTTTTTACGATTTTAATCTAAAACTTTCTTAATAATAAGAATGATCAATATAAAATGCTTGAAAAGAAAAGTCGTCTTTGATAACGACCTACTAATTTTTATCAATATTTTTCTAAGAGTAATATTCGTGCTCATTACCTGCCTTGTGCCATGAAGCACTCTGGTTTAAATAGACCAATGAGTTAATTAGATGCGATAATTAAGTCTATAGAGAAGAGATTTGTTAGAGTGTAAACGACAAGTAAGCATGAGAATTAACTAAGTGATAAATTATACAGATTAAATATTAGTGTATAGGTAAATATTAAACGGAAAGCGATTTAAATCGCCGCTGCGGTGGCTATAAGTCTCGTTACATCAAACACACTGATTGCTCGTAAACCTAGTCGGCAGCTACCGAAAAAAAACTCTGGGTACCATAATTCAAGTGTTCTCATATTTCATGTTTTTGTTATAATTTTATTATGAATTTCAACCAAATTACGCTCAGGCCAAATGCACGCTTGGAGTAAACATTTTGTACCTATAAGCAAATATTGTGTTGATCGAACCGGTCGACTCTTCGACAGGTCAACACTAAATATTTCACTCTCAAGGGGCATACTGAATTTTGCACAAACAAACCTGTTTTCACCTTAAAAAAATAATTGTTTTTTAAATTTCATAGAACGTAACAAGCGCCCGCATACACATATCCAAAAAGTAAAGCACAAAATTCTACCGTCACAATGAAACACGACAAAACAATAAATACGGGACTTTGAACTAAACGGGCATCGAATTCAAATTTACAAATTTGTCCTATCGACAAAACTAATGAATATTAATTTTCAGTTTCCATACCTATAATATAAACGCTATTTTAGTTCCATGCTAGTAATTCTCCTCGACCTCAACTTGAAATTGGTATATTTTGTATTCAAAATATTTCAGTACAGTTACTGAAATATTTTGAATACAAAACATACCAATACAAACATACGATTAATATGAAATAATTAAATTTTTGTAAAAAGTAAAAAAAACAGTTGCATAATAAATCAAAACCTAGACCTATACCAATGAATTCTTAGTGAATATAATACTTGTGTACTATTAAATAACTTCATCATGAGTTTACGCTACGCTTTTCAGTCGTTGGATTAAGTAAAATTGTCCATCCATCCATAATATGGTCCATAACACCTGAAAAATTTAACACTGTCGAAAAAATAAAGATTAACGTTGATATTACTCCACGTCAATTTAACGGAAAATAAATAAACGAAGGCTGCAAAAAATGCCAATGGGAGTAATCTACTTGTTTGGATAGCTTCAGCAATTTTTTTTTGTTTGATTATTTTTCATGAAATATTTTTCAACGTGTGTACTCTGTGCTGCGTAGGGCTTAGCTATAAATAATAATATGTTTTTTTCTTCATAATAGAGGATGCGGTATAGAGAACAGTTGAAGACGTGAACGGCTCTAGTATAAATTTTGTACGGACGTTGTTTTGCATATAATATATTGAATTTTCTGCACAAAACGGCGCTTTGATAAATAACCAACGGATGTGCGAGAATTCGTGTGTGTTTAATGGGCCAAGTCAATTTATATGCTCAATTTACATTTTTATTTCGTCCTATCATCTCTCTAGTCGTCACGCTATATAAAGTCTAAAGAAGTTTCAGACAACGAACGATTCATAAGAACATTACAACCTTCAATTGTACGATAATAATAAAGTGTGTAACTGTTTCTAAACAAATTGTATCAAACACCCATTCTCAAACAATCATATGATATAAGATACAAAACTTAATAAACGCCTTCTTATACATTTTGTAATATAGAATAAATCTGTATCAAGATGAGCAGCTATGATGTTATTGATAAAGATACGCCTGTTGAAGTCGGTAAGAATTTATGGATACCTTAATATTATGTAGAGCAGGTCAGTCATGAAGAAAAAAATTCAAAATGCGGTATTATGAGGCGAAGTTAGGCGTTGATTTAGAGTATTTTATGAAGTCTCAAGCTGCTCGATATAGATGCAAATTTTAGTGCAGGCCTGTGTATATATAAGTAAGAATAAGAGTGTAAAAGCTCCCCCGGAGCTGGTGGAAATATTACTTTAAGATAATGGAAACGAGAAATATGTCTGTGGGTTCTACGAAGCTTGAATTACACTGCTGCTGACACCACACAAAACACTCCCATATCCTTAAATATACGCTTATATATCCTTCTAATATTTACATATGTACATCCCTTTAGTGGATTCTTCACTCAATTCATTACTCATAAAAACATACCTCTCCATATTGATAAAATTCATAAATATTATATTATGAGCATTTGATTATAAAACTTGTTGTCTTTGAATAGGGCTTATTATCTGTATCATCTTAGTATTTTCCGGGTATATGTCCGGGTATTTTTTAAATAGCTATGCTAAAAATTATATAATAAATATTGTTAAGGTATTTGATAAGGAGATTTCGAAACATGTATACAGACAATAATTATATTATTCAATATTAACTCTCGTTCTATTTTTCTTAATCATAGTATATTTTTCAATTCAATTTAAAATTCTACATACATCGCATAGAAATAATTAAAATTTCGTTAAACTCCAAAGAATGAATTAATCAATCATTCTTCTTTTTATACATTCTGTGTATAAATGCTGATTTTTATGTTAATATTATATAAATATTTGAGGCTTGGTGAACAAATTATTGAGGATACGCAGTTTGTCGAGTATTATGACATGACGTATCCAATTCATGAATATTCAAATAATTTCACTTTAAACCTATATTAATGAAATATTCAAACGAATAATTTAAATTAAATTATACTTGCCTATTTTCATTTTAAGATCGATCATGAATCACAAAGCTCTGAATGTTTTATCCTCCGATTATAATTAAATTTATAATGTTAAAATTAATAATTATAATTATCATGAAATATTAGGATCAATTAATTAGGATCTTAATAACAATAAAAAATGTTTTACATAAAATGTTACTTCGCGTAGGCACGCTGAGCTTTTCGCAGCTAATTAATGTAAAATTTATAAAAAAAATCCTAAGAGGACTTGTTCTATCTTATCATTTATTTTATCATTTAATATTAAAGGAAAATTTCCACTGGTAATTTTTTTTTTGTTCTTTTACTAATGAAAAATTCTTCCAAGATTATTTATTATCATTCCGGTGCTAAACACAGGTGTCTATAATATATTTTCCGGTTTATCCGGACATTTGATCATGAACAATATCAACCATATACTCGAACAAAGCCATTGATCAAGCTTCGTCATGGGAAGTGATTGTTTCAGAATAGCAAGCAAGAGTGATCGGTTAACAAAGGTTGTCTACTGGCACAAGAGTCCACTGTGTAATATAACACACTATACTATATAAGCCAATAATATGAGCTCAATATGATGATGATGATGACTATAATGGTGGTACACTAGTATTGTGTTCTATATCCATTTGTATATCAGCTGTCCACTTCACAGCGACATAACAAATACACCAACTTTGCACAACACTTCATAATACTGAACATACACAATCTCCGAAAAATTCGCAAAAAGCTTAACCTATAGTTTAATAATTTTATTATGAATTTAGTCTGTCGTTGTGTGTCATGGAGTAAGAAATCGACCTGTATCAGAGCGAATTAATGGGTAAAGGACCTAAGGTTGACACGAGGACACGAAGCTGTCAAAGTGCAGTGAAATAGGACAATACGAAGCCTCTAAAAGACAATGGCTACGAGAGAGTTATTCGGGTGCTACGAGACTAAGCAATTTCCGTATAACCTTTACAAAATACGAACACATAACACAACCGCAACTATTATCACCAATGAAAACACGCTTCTATTGTATCAACAACATATTCAAATTGTAACTAGAAAATTGTGGTATTTATTTCCACAGTAATTTTGTGAAATTGATAATATGTTTCTTGTATGAATATATTTTTCTAAATTAAATATGCACCTTACCTTGTGCTAGTATTTTTCTGTGTACAACTACATACTGGATATTTCCTTTATAGGTATTATTTCGTTACAAAAAAAACACAAAAGATCAAAAAAACTAATAATAAAACATATAATTCTTTTTCAATTTTTAAATAATAATTTTTCAAACAACACTTATTTACGTACATTTATTATGTATCATGTAATTTCTCACAGGGTTATTTTATTAAAATGTATTTAGGTTTTATTTTTTACATTTATTGATAATACAATACAACTTAGGAATTAATTCACTCGATTCTAATTTTGTTTTACCAAATCATACTGTTATTTAGTTTTAAGCATAATACTTTGTAATGGTTTCTGTTAATGTTGAGTCTATTCTTGTTATTATTTCTTAATCTTCATATCCGTAAATGGGTTTTTTTCTATTTTTTTCGCATAATTTTTATTATTTAATATTAAGAATCATACTAATGTCACATAAAAATTTTATTCTCATGTTAGCTATAGGTAAAAAGATTTATCAATTCTATACACCTAATTCTAATTCATAAGATGTTTTGTATTATATGAACAATATAAAATGAAAATTAAATAAAGAAATTGTAATACTTTGATAATTGTAATATACATCTTAGGAAGTAGATTTAGAGAATATAAATCTTTTTACCTATAACTAACATGAGAATTTTTACATGAGACAATATTGTAGTTAGTTGTATGGGAAAAAAATAATAACCCATTTACAAATTTGAGGATTAATAAATAATAACGACAATAACATAATAAACTAAAGTAACAGTTTATTTGTGTAAAACCAAATTTGAATCGAGTGACTTATTTCACAGGTTTATTCTTAATTTTTCTATTACTAAGAAAAACTATTTCTTAGTGAATACAAATAATTTTTTGACAAGAACTTTAATGAGTTCAGTTATTTTTAATATAATTCGGAAAATATATATGTATATTTAGAATAATAGTATTGTATTGGCAATTACAATGGATGTTGTGGCTTGAATTTAATGTTTAATTGCCTTTGAAACTTATTCATAGAATACATTATTTGAATAGTTTAAATATACAGGTGACATAATAATTAACATAGTTTGCTTTTGTAATCAAATGACCTG
>JAGTTH010003715.1:0-12963 GCA_022606485.1 Agraylea sexmaculata | reverse complement strand
AAAATACAACTATACTTATAAAATATATAAAAAATACATTAACATACGCCTTAGATGCTGTTATAAAAAATGAATACTTTGTCATATTATGATTTTTAGAACGTATTATTTTTTCAGTACAATGCATCCGGCAGAAAAATGAGAAAAAACGATCTGTTTTCAGAGTAAAAGCACTTAACACTTCCAAACCATACAATAACGTATAGACTTTAAAAAATATTTACTGTTTTATTGCCGGATATGATATATGTATAATATAATATATAATATCAATCAATAAATAAATATTAATATGCGAAAACTTTTAATAACTCTCTTGCAAGAGTAACCTTTAACTAAATTAACATGAATTAAACAGAATGATTTTATCAAAAACTCCTAAATATCTCACCAGATAAATAATCTACCATTAAGGACTTATTATCTTAATCTATTAATATCTATTAGTAATAAAAAGTTAATTAAAATTGAGAGAGTGTAAGGAATTTGTGAGGAAATTTTTTTGAATTGAAATATTTATAATGTTTTAGATAAATAAAAATCCTATAGCTTTTCATTAGAACACACATCTAATTTAGGCTATTATAAGCAAATAAATGAAAAATGCAAATAATTTTATTTTTATATAGATACTATTTATAGAATATTTTACATATAACTAAAATGATGACGATGATATATATACATATAATAAAATATAATATTTTTGAAAATAAATAATGAAGCTACTACATTTATTTAATTCTGATCCTATATTGGTTTTAATAAAAAATAAATTAAGGTGAGCTATTACCAGGGTAATAGCTCAGGGGATAGCGTGACTACAAATACTGTGGTCATGGGTTCAAATCCCACTCAAGTCAATAATTTTAAATTGATTTGATCGGTTATTACGACTGGGAGATCGGTAAAAATAATAATAAAATCCCGATCGATCGTCTTGATCCAGGTTTACTTTGACTTCCTGGATGGTAAGGTAAATACTGAGGCGATTATTAAGTCGGGTAGAGCCGCTCTGCCGGTAACCTGAGTAACTAGTAATAGTTAAGATCATCGACAGACAATTAACACGTTGTGTCTAAAAGCTCCTCGGGGCGTAAAATAAATAAATAAAAATATCGATGTCTTTTTATAAATACTGTCGATACCCAACTATTAAAACACATCAAGATTGCAGTATTTTAGTGAACATTATTTACTCTTATTCCTGAAACTCACAGTACATTTATTTGCTTATGTATGGTTGTAGTTAAATAAAAGCCTTCCCCAGCTTCTCCTTGAATGGGGTCCCAAAAATGTAAATCCAATCCGGTTATACATAATGTGAAGGATCCATGGCTAAGGATTATTGTGGAATCTAGAGCAAGAATATTAACAAAGGGGGAATATTATCAAAGCATTCCCAGGCCAGACCAGCGGTATTCACCTGAAACCTAAATTAATTTTACAATCAATGAAGTCGCCGAGACTCGACCTGGATTGTAATTTCAAATTTAACAGATGTCCGCTCATCTCGAAATGTCGGCTATTCCTCAACTACTTTATACAATTTTCAGATACGATCTCCAGACAAAGGGATAATTATAAAAGTAATTAATATCTAAGCCATCTTAAAATATATGAAGATTTGGACCAATCTATAATGCTTTTATATCATACTTTAATTTAAAAAAAGAACCGGAACACAATACCTTGTTGTTTTATTTAATGAGATTGTTTTAGTACTGGTATAAAATCTTTAAAAAAAATTCAAATATTATTTGGCATGATAAATATCATTTAAATTAATATTATATTTGAAATCTTTCATACAAACGTTTTCATTTACTTTTTTTTATTAATGCGTTGAATCTCAACATTCTATTTTTGAAATGATTAAAAATGGAACGCGACACAGAAATAAATCGTATACAAAATCATGAATGAATTTCCACTAGAGAATAAAAAAAAGGAAATGTGGTTGTATCTGAAAACTGGAATTTCTTATCTTCTCTGTTGTTCAATTTATTGTGTTATTGCATTTTTCCAATATGTCCAATAATAAAACTTGTTTCAGATAAAATTACATTTGATTTACACGTTACATATAATAAAGTTGAATTGTCATGGATTCGAATCCCGCTTGATTTATTAACATAAAATTAATTAAAACTCGTATTTAATAATAAATCGTCTATTGTAAATGCGTCAAATATTTTTGTGATTAATTGTTTGATTCAATTGGATATCGACCAAAATTTATATAAATGATTTCAAAGTTCGACTTATTAATTAATCCACGTCTTCTATAACTTTGGTACGAGATTTTGAATAATACAATTGTGCATGTAAATTAAATAATATTCATCTGTACTTCACACGAAAGTTTGTTGGCGTTCCGATGCAATTATAATTGAATATCCCCAGGATTGTGTGAATGTGTAATATTGAATGAAAAATGCAAAATGGGGAAAATGATAAGGCAAATCTGTTCCATTGTTCTACAATGCGAGTCTGAAATTAGATTTAGTGAACAAATGTGGAAAGTGTATAAGCCGACTTTGTTCAGTATCAAATTCTTATGCAGTCTCATTGAATTTTCATACTCCTGAAATTGGAAGAGCACATATTCTACATACTTCGAAGACGACCGACCATTTTTCCATTCTACTTTCATGAGAATTCAAATAACATCATGTAAAATCTGCCAGTACCCAAAACAACAAAAGTTTATTTTCAATATGAATACGACAATTGTTAAATAGTAAATAATTATTTGATAAAAGGTCAAGAAGTATTTAATTTATCATTTACAATATAAGAAGTGTGGGTAGATTTAGATTTACAAAAATAAAAATTGAATCATATTTAGTCGCAATCACAGAAAACATTGTGTCAGAATACAGATTTATAAAATTCTGAATATTAATATTTATTATCACACAATCACCTTTATAATAAAACCCACTTAGTTATGGAATTAGGAACACAGAAAAAATAGATGGAGGGTGGACTTTCAATGAATAAAAATATTTAAAGAAGAAATTATTAATAATTAGTGGTCATATTAATTTGATATAAATATGGAATGACAGCGTACGAAACCTAATTAAAGGTTCAACTGAAAATGTATATACATTTTTTAATATTTTTCCATTGCACTATAATTATTCTTACTGACCAAAGTCCACTTCGTATATATTTGTACCAATGTAGTATAATTTCAATAAAATTCCTACAACTGAATGTACAAAATTCCTTAAGAGGATAATTAATTATAGTTTATTATAAATCACATTGATTATTGTATCATTCAAAACAAGTACCTCAAAATTATATTAAACTTGGGTCCCGGAACATATCTTAAAGATATCCACGACACAATTAAACTGCAAAGTATAGAATCTCAAAAATGCATTTCAAGAAAATGACTGAATTCTCATCTAATCCACTAATACGTAATGTAGATAAAATTAATTATCATTCCAAAAAAATGCAAGTTTAGACTGCCTATGAAGTGTTTGAGCTCATAAAGCTAATAGGTATATTTTAATTTTTTTATTATTAAGAGAAAACAGTCGTCTGGAATACTAGAGAACCTACCTAGAGCTTTTTTGAGAGTTTTTTTAGACCCGACAACGTGTTAATTGTCTGTCGGTGATCTTCACTATTACGCTGGATAAGAGGTTTTGTAATTTTTTCCAAATCATATATTACAATGATTATTTTAATAAAAATTATTTTTCAAATTAATTTTTCTCGTGTTAAAATAAGTAAAAAGACCATGTCTGTATGCTTAAGTTATTATGTATTGTATCATAGCAATTATTGTATATTATATTTAATAAAGAAATTGTAAAACTAAAAAATGGATTATTATATGGGACAATTTATTATTGAATAGTGGGATTAAAGAAAATTTGAACATTAAAATCACTGCAAAAAAATTACCCTTTACAAATTCGGTTGTAGGTTGTGGAAGTTGTCACGATTTAGGGAGGTCACATGGGTTTCTGTGTTAATTAGAAGGGTTTTTGTCGTTCCAGACCAAAAAGCGAACATCCCCCTCGTATGGCGTTCTCTCGGAAATTTAATTTAGCTTCCGCTAAAACATAAACCCCTCGTCGGTAATGGCCAACACTAATGGTGTTTTCCCAGTTTAAGGTTACTGTATTTTATTCATCGTGTAAGACACGACAAAAACAATCATTTGATTATATACAGATTTGAGCACGATCTGTAATCAAACACACGCAGGATAAACACTAAGTGTGGTTACATTATAACGGTGTTGTACTTCTCTAACAATGATAAAACAACCTAACTGTAATGTTCAAAAAAAGCTCATACTATCCACAATGTATGTGTCTAAATGGCGCATTAAAGCATACGTGATGTTATTATATTATCATTTTAAAACTTTTAAATAAAAATTATACAACATGTTTTTTATTCATACTAAAATAATTAAATTCTAATCTACACCACAATTAATGGTCCATGTTTTCTAGTTAATCTTTTCAATTTTTAATTATTATTTTAAAACGTTTGAGAATCTTGCGTATTTACTTAATAAGGTGATTGACCGCCTGATTTGAATTTGTATTATTATAAGCATACGTCATAGGATTCATGAAACAACAATAGTACGTAAACAAAAACATAACAAACGGCACACAACCTGAGACATTATGAGAACATGTTTACAATATTACTTCTTGTTGATGCAAATACAGTCAGCGACCTTAGGAGTTGTGACAACATACTTGTTTATTGTTTATTCATTTTAACTTGACCTTGAAAATGAACTTTGTTTTTGTAATCCTATGATGACATCATATATTCAATCATTATAATAACCGAAGACTCACAAACTGTCATAATAAATTATTTTATTATTATTAAATTATTTTTTTATACGAAAAAATCTCAGACCCCCTTTAGTATATCTTTTTAATGATCGTACTGGCATTACATAATTACGATAAAAATATTTTAGTGTCAATTAAAAACATGTTGTATACACGGATCAATGAAGTACCCCACGCTTTTTGCAAAGTGGGTGAAAATATGATTACAAAATATATGTATATATTGCAAATTGTGTTTCATTCCAAGCCACAAGAGATGAAAGGATGAGAATGAACAGATAAAAGGTGCAATTACAAGGTGGGGTCTAATTAAGACAAATCCCACATTTTAACAGTCACCAGACCCACGAAATTTGACCGACCCAATCAACTTAAGTTGTAAAAACCCCATAGTTAGAAAGGTACATCCATATATCCGGATTATATTATAATATGCCTAATAAGAAGTTTTAATTAATTTATTTATACGTTAGGGGCCTATTTATCTCAATTTTATTTGGAATCAAAGGTAATGTTCAATAGAGGATTTCTTCGAGTCCATTTGACATTAATACCGTTGAAAATGGTAGGGCTTGCCGAATGGGACCTGGTTGAAATATGTCCCTTTGGGGGCCCTCACGACCCTGAACCACCTTATATCCGACCAAGGGCCACACTCCAAAGGACCCACGTGTGCTATCTCTACTTGTTTATTTGCCTAGCTTAAGAGCTTACATGGTGGATTTTATTTTTAAAAAAATCACACATTGAATTTATACAACAATCAAGGAAGAATGGAGTGGGTGTGAAAAATTGCAAAAAGAAGATACATATGGTATTTCATTATTTTTTTTATAAAATAATAAGCAATATTATTTGGGCATTGGAAATATTAACTAACTAACCACAAATCAAAAGCTTACGTCATTATTATAATATATGATGTCAATCGCATTCAAATCCCTTGATTTACATACTAGGAAAGTTACTTTACGATTCAATAATCTAATACATTGTACTATAATATATCCAAGGAAATGTATAAAAAGTAATAATCTGGTGGAAAGGAGCTATAAATAAGTTCATATGGATGGAGCTTCTCTTAAACTCGCTTAAATGCTATGCTAACGATGATTATAATAAAAATCAGCACCACGCGAAAATTCCAAATGAATAATTATTAATATACATGTCTGTGGATATTTTATTTAACCTTGTGATGACGCCGTGTATTATTTATCTAAAAATACACTAATATTTAAGGATGTATAATAACAATGAGAAGAACTACTCTTAAGAGTATGACCTTAAATGTGGGCGTGGATTGTCGCCAGGTGAGTCATACCTGTTTGGTATGAGCTAATCTTATATCAAATAGTTTGTAGGTAAATCTTAACTCTTGTATTGAATATCTTATCAAACTAATAATAATTTAAACCAGAGTATTTTTTTTATCAAATTTACGTAGGTATTTATTTACTCTCTATGAACCATGAAAATCCAGCTCGACTGCTAGACCCGTTAGGTTTGGATTATCATTAATTTCATCGATCAAAAGTATTAAATAGAAAATAATCGAATAATCAAGTAACACAATTTATAATAATAAATATGTAAGTAAACGAATATAATTGATTTTGTCTCAGATACGTTAAAATAATACGTAATGGTTCGTTTTATGGGATTCATCAATATTAATATCATGTATTTCGGAATTAGATGATAGAATCCCCCAACCCCGTTTGTCTCATATCTTAGATAACTATTACATGACCAATCCACGTGATTACACTAAAAATACAAGTAAAGGCTTGTGTAACATTGTGATATAATGTGACCAAGTGTAACAGACGATTTCCTAGATTTCCCATGTGACACGTTGGTTCATCTCATACAAACCGATGTACTCCATTGTTGATTTGGACATAACAATGTATTATCAAATCACAATCATATTATTATTTTTCTTCAAATAAATTTGTAAATTTTCAATCACGTATACGTGACATATCATAAATCAACTAGATTCATTTAATTCACTGGATGTGATATTAGATTAGGGTAGTATGATGGATATAAGAAGTATTCAGCAGCAGTAACAGCGGTTTTTCAAAGCAAATAGATGTTTTAAAGTGTAGTATATATATTTGGCCTTGTCTGATGAATTACAAATATTAAAGGGTTTTAAATTGATTTAAACATTGAATAAACGCAAGTATTTAACCATTAAAAGTTTTAATCTGTATAATTTTTGTGAAATTAGTTGAACCAATCAGAGATTTTACACACTTTAACATTATATTAAAGTGCATTAAAGCGAAATAATTCTGAAAAATGAATTATCCTCGTTACACCAATCATCTCAGGCAGGACTCGAACCTGTGATGTTCGTTCCTGCATATATATTAAAATTATTAAAAGTTTTATTTATGAATATTGCCGTAAAAGCGTTCATTTCTCTGTTGTTTTCTGAATATCTAACAAACTTTTAATTCAACTATTTTTATTGTTTACTCTCCTTACTGTACTTGGACCATAATTATAGCTTTTTGGATTTGGACTTGGCAGGTGTAATATGAAAAAACGGTCTAAATCAGCGTTAGGAGTTGTCAATTTATTATATCGATCCGCCATTTTTCTCTTTTTCGTTTTATTGTAAAACAAACATCCAAAAACCTTGCAAATTACTCGACTCTCCATCAAACAGTTTATTATAGTGTGTCGAATTCGATTTATAAATGATCTGATTTTATTTAAAATTTACGATGATTAGATTCGAGGTCGTTAATGTGCCAGAATGTCGAGTATCTATCTATCTCCAATTTAATGGTTTTCGTAACAAATATATTTAAATTACAAGCAACCGGTTCAAACAAGGTTGTTCACTGTACAGCGAGAAAACATCTCGTGTCACTTTTACTATCGTCAATCCAATGTATTATTATGTTTATGAATATTTTATTGCAAATAGTGTTGAAAATATAATATTCTTAGGTAGTTTTAGAGTAGTCGTGTAAATGATATCCGATACAATGTCTGTAGTAATGTACTTACTTGCAATAGTAGAGGCGGCCATCCCTTCCTGTGTGCACTGTCCATCCTTCCTTCAGCGAACTCCTCACTTGGTCTAGGGCTGCTTCCTCCCCAGCTACACTGCCACCCCCGGCGGCTGCGGGGACAGACTCCCCGACCTGAGGGGGCGGAACACCCTGTCCTTGCACCAACATATTTGTATCTCCGCCACCCGTGTCGCTGCTCATCGCACCCACATTACTTCATACACATGCTATCTGTAACAACAAAATCAAAATTAAATACATTTCTTCTTTATTTAAAGCACTGTAGTACTTGTACGAATTTAACATTCTTGGAGATGTTACCCGTTAATGATTAATTTGACCAGCGTAATAGCTCACAGGATAAGACGCGTGACTTCAAATACTGTCGTATTGGGTTCAATAAAATCAAAATTATTTTAATTGATTTGATCGGTTATTACGACTGGGAGATCGCGAATAATATTAATAAAATCTTGATCGATCGTCTTGATCCAAGTTTACTCTGATTTCCTGTACTGTAAGGTAAATACTGATTATTAAGTCGGTGAGCTGTGTAACTAGTAATAGTTAAGATCACCGACAGACAATTAATTAACACGTTGTTGTGTATAAAAAACCCTCTCAAAAAAGACCCTTTTTAAAGTAAATGCTCCTCGGAGCGTAAAGGAAATAACACGTTTGTAAAAAAAAACTTAAAAATCCCTCGAGGCGTATTCATACACATTTAAAAAAGTCGGGCAGAGCCGCTCTGTCGGTGACCTGTGTAATTAGTAAAAGTAAGAAACTTGAATACACTTGAGATGGTTAAAGGCCTGGTCAAACGGACTGCGACATCCATGCGCAGTGAACTGTCAACGGGTGAAAATATATGAAATTCCAGTGCGCGCGGTGTTCGCTGATTATGAGCGTACTGGAGTGTCATAAATTTTCACCCGTTGACAGTTCCCTGCGAACAGATTTCGGGTCCTATTTGGCCGGACCTTTGCAGTTGGTTTTGCCCTTCGCATCTTTAGTCTTTTAAATACGAAAAATATCAATTATTCATGTATCAATTTACCTCTTAAGATTGGAATTCTTAGGCGTGCATCACCGTAAACGTACACCGTAAATACGATAGTAGAGTTACTTAGCTACACTTTTGATCGGTTTTTTGTTAATTAGTGCCTCGACCGAGGCGCAAACGAGGCATTAATAATGACGTATGCCTGGGAATCCATTACTTTAATTTTGAGATACACAAGTTTTAGATGCGTAGTTAGAAAGCTTATAAAACACGTTGTAATAGTATACATATTTATCTAACAAAGACTTAAAAATATTCTTGAGCAAATAAAGTCTCGATTTTAATTATTATATTTGATAGATATAATATGTACATTGGGAATCACTTTGCGAATTCAAACGCCATAAAATGTATCGAGCACATGTGTTTCCTTTGATGTTGATGGCGAGTAAAATAAAATTATTATTACTCGAATATATATATGTGTAATTATTAATTAATAATAACATTTTCAGATAAGATAGCTTTGATATTCTCGTATAGAAGAAATAACAGTTCTGTATTGGATTTATTTCCGTATAGAATTTACATAATAAACATAATATTATTGGCGATATTGAATGGAATTTATTGAAACGGAATGGAAATTGTCTGACAGGCTATATTAGTCACAAGCAAAACAATTAATTTGGTTGAAGCTAAAGCTGTTCTTCTTAATGGAAATTCGGTAATTCGATAAGGGATATCATAAAATCTAAAATGTCCCCTTGCCCTCGAAGCATTTGCATAATCACCAAGGATATCAATACGGACGACCAACAAATCAAAACAAATTGAAAAATAACAACTATAAAGAGAAAAATATATATATAATACGCTTGTTTTGTACACGTATTTACTAAAATATTAGTAAACTGGAGACTAGTGGAGATTTTAATATATTAAACATCTAAAAACTCACTTAGAATAAGGATACGTACATTCATATATGTGCATTAATTAAACTATGAATTGGCAGTATAAGAATAAACTGTAATAATTTGTATGTTTTTTTTTATTTAATTAAATTTATTTTATTTTTATCAAGAAAAAAAACAACCACATTATTATTTTTATTATTTTGCTTTTCTGCTGAATAATCATCGACAAAACTTTTATGTTATTTTAAGGAACAATTAAATTTCAATGAAACATATTCCGTGATTTTCTTATGTTTAAATAAAATGATTTTTCAGTTATATATTTAGAGCACGACATATATTTTTTAAATATAAAGTGATTGCATTTAAAAATCCATTAAAACGGATTGATAAATGCATTTGTGACGTTCATAGAGAGAAGGAAGCGCAGAATTTACAATTAATAGCCTTGAAGATATTTTAATGGCAAACGATCTCTTGGAATCAAATATTGAAATATTCCAGTATGTAAATTGAATCTTTACCATTACAGAATGTAATTTAAATAGAAAGATGGGTAATTTTTCGAAGCCGTTCCATTTTACGCATCCAGAGAATATTCCCAATGGAACGAAATAACATTAAATTGAGAAGAAAAAGCATACGATTTTTAAAATAAATCCAATATAGCGAGAAGCAATTATTTAATTGAACCCATGTTCCAAACACAATTATTTATTCAGTCGTCCTATGAGAGATTTGATCGCATCACCTGTAAAAGAAAAAACTTGACTAATTGGGGGGGAAAACTCTAGAAACGAGTGTATTAAAAAAAATAAAAAAACAGTCGTTTTGCGAAAGGGTAAAAATATTATCCTAATTAACTTGAGGCTCGACACCAAATTGCCAACAATAAAGGGTCGACATCATTAAAATCAGAATTTGAAACGTATATTTCACTCCGATTGATGACATCCAGCCTCAGGGGAGATAATTAGCTTGTTATTTTTTGGCTTTTAGAAATATACTACTATTCAATACTCACTTTATATTGTTAATTCGTTTTTTAATTCTCAGTATATTTATGGAAACAGCATTACAGAGAAGCTTCATTCACAAGCCATTCAATCCTATTTCTGGCAGCTTGCTACTAATATACTTTACACACAGTCAAAGATAAGAGAGATGTTGAAAAAGAAGAGCTTTCGGCCATAAATCAAAATTTGTTTAAAGCATATTCGAAGACGGCCAGAGATATTATTATTACGAAACAGACTCACATTCATATATGTGAGTCAAAAATAATATGTTCCTGTATTTAAAAGGAGGGAGTGTGTTAAAACGTGTCCAGAAATAAGTAACATACACATCCACTATACAAGTCTTCCTCTCATCTCACATACGAGTATTTACTTAACACAACATATAAGATCTATTAAATCCAACATTAAATGAATATGAACCAAATTATTACATTTTTTTATGAAATCTTTGTCTTCTGGTAATAAAAGAATTACTAGGGTAATTTTAATAGGACACTTGTCCTTGAAAATCAATCCGTTAATATAATACAAAGTGACAATTTAAAATTGAGATTAAATGATTGAACATTAAGTTAAAATACAATGTAAATTAGATTGTTGTTTTATTTATGAATTCATTGATGTATTGAATATAAACATGTATCAAATAGGGTAATTTTAATTGAAATGTTCAATTTGTTAATGTTTTTTGATGTTCTGCTTGGTTTTTTTTAATAGGGAGGTTCTATTGTGAGTTTTGATTTCATTTTTGCTTTAAATTTGTTTATTTTTCTATCAGAAGAAGTTTGCATTTTCAAAGTAAATTATAAATTAAAAAATTTAATACGGTTTTCACACGATGCCAACACTCATCATAATATTTAAAAAGAGTTTCCCGATTAATACTGTTTTCTTGAGAATTGTTATTTATTATGCATTATTAAATATCTCTTATATTTAATTTAATATTAGTATCATTAAAATACCCGTTTCGAAATTTTAGATATGTATTAATTCTAGTAAAATAATTATATGAAATATTCTCCTTCCATCTGGTAACACTGATGGTTGAGGGATCCATACAGACATACATACATATAACATACACACACTTAGACAATTATATTATAGATAAAATAACAACATATAATTAAATGACAACACAACAAAATCATAAATTACATTTACATAAAAATGTGGTCATCACTAACAAGGACGAATAATAAAGGTTAATCAACAGACAAAACATATTTTACGTATTTAATTTTAAAATATTAATAAAAAAAGTATGTATTAAATTGTTTATCTACATACAAATATTGTCTGTATGCATTGGTATTCAGATTAAATCACTGTCTACCAGAAATTTATAAACATTACCACCATAAACTATAACCATAGTAAAATATCAATAGAACATCGATGGCTTTCATTTTGCCCAATTTTACACAAAGAGACAAAAAATATTCAAGCTGAAATACGCAGAATTAAAACCACAATTTAAAAAAAAATCGTATTATATCATTATAGTTTGATAAGATTTTTCAATATTCATTTTATTAAACATATACATAATGGAGTAAGTTTATTTATTTAGTTGCATTGGGATATGAATATATGCTAAATTAAACAATTTTTTCCTGGACTTTAGAATATTTCCACATTGAAAATGTCCACTATAAGGCATTAAAATCTAAAATTTTATATTTTGAAGTTACTTAGTCTTAAAATAAAGCCATGTAAGCCAAATATTATGTATGTTTTCATACACAATGTCTAAAATTAAGTATTTTAACATGATATGAAACCTAGCATGTGCGTCATTTTAAATGGTAGAATTATTTATTTTTAGCAATATTCTAAAAGAATTTATTATAATGACATTAAAACTTTTCTTTGCAGGTATTATTATATATCTTATTATTACAGGAGTAGTATAAAAATCCCCTAGACGTCTGATTAGGTTATTAACAATTAAAATATTTTTTATTTATAAATATCGTAACCCCACATAAAAGAGATTCTCATAATATTCTTATAACATATTGAGGGTCGTCGTATAAAGGTTTCATTTTAACACAAAAGAGGTGTTGTCTGTTTGAAGTGGTGCACCTCTTTACACGACACAGCTCTTATTATTTCATCATACTT
>JAGTTH010003714.1:0-38817 GCA_022606485.1 Agraylea sexmaculata | reverse complement strand
ATATATCTTTGTTCTTTTTTTATGTGTTAAATTTGTTCTTTTTAATTAATATATTTTATTGAATATTATTTTTTTTTGCTTATATTTGCGATAATCCACCACCCCTTAAAATATTCTCAGTTATTTCAAGTCCAATCTATATACATATTTATTTTTAACTACCCTGTTATATTGATTTATCATCAAGATCAAGAATATCCAAAATTATATATTACTGTTCATATTTTTTGTGTTATGTTGTTTTTTTCTATGTTACTTTATATTAGATTATTACTTATATTCATATCTAATAAAATTAAATATACTAACTGTCTTCTGAAAGCAGCATCAGCTACGACTCCTCCCAGTTTTTTAATTTTCTCTTCTTCTTCTTTAGTTCGTAGAGAGGTCTCAGGAACATATCCTTGTTGGATTTCGCCACTATCGCTCAAAACTCGGACTAATAATCTGAAATATTTAAAATATAAATAATATTAGTGCAATGTCTAAGGCAGTGTTTATCAATTATTTTATATTAATTTGTGTAACTATTGGTATTATACGTTCATCCATCATCAATGTCATCCTTGTATTTACTTTACTATTTATTTATCATAACGTGTTCTTGTCTAGATATTATATAAAGTGGGCTAATTGGGTGTATTAATGTTATAGTGAGCATAAATCAGAAGCTTGTGGGTGGTCAACGTACTTATCGCACCACTTTGCACCGTATTGCTACTGACTTTGCTTCAGAAGCTCGTTTCAGATGTAATAAGCACACTATAAATACGTTTGCCAACTTTAAAGTGCAAAAAGATATTATTTGAATTATGCGAATCAAGTGTGTGCATATGAACTGTGAAATTAAAGGTCCAGAGGTATTGAATCTTTGTAGTCGACTATCTGACTTAAGATCTGTCCAAACATTTGTATATAAATATAGGAAAAAAGATAAATATTATGAACGGTACGCTTTAAATAAATATAAACATTGCTGAAACAGAAATGAGAGGGCGTTTTGGCTTGTACAAATAAAATGGTTAATTAATTCTATTCATAAAATATTATTCTTAGAGGTCGTTTATTTAATCGTGATGATATTATCAATCGTAATCTTAATTCTCTTCATATAATGAATGTATGAGTGCTTATTTCTCTATATTGAAGGGATTTTGATGCCAGGAATATAACAGAGGGGTATTAAAGTAGATTTCTAACTGTTGACTCACCACATATACAATTTGTTTCATTTGGCTTGCTCTTTTTTTTAAATTTTCACGAGTAAACATTTCATCGAGGGTGACAAATTAATTTCAATAGTATAACAATAAGAAGGAAGTGGTCCCGGAATAAATTTTGATAAATTTACGAGCGATTCTAAAATGTTTGTGTCGGTTGATGTTTAAATTTAGACAGAAGCTGAGAGCACATGGCTATATGATTATTTAGATAATAATTGTGAGACACGAGAGTGCTTTGGTCTTTTAAATACATCCATCAAAATCTTGACGACACCTGTCACCTTGTGGCTTGGCAAAAAACAACCTTGCATTGATTAGTGTGACCACCAAATCTGACTCACCTTTGTGACAAACAAAACATGTCGCTGAAGCATACATTTATAAGTGAAAAATCCCTCCAGATCATGATTTATTACAAATAATTAAAATATTAATAGTAAAGTAAGGGCGTAGTGATGAAGCAGATGGTTGAGGAGTTGTCTCCGTCTGCAACATTGGCTGGCGTTCATTCTTCGAATTACTTAAAATAGTCGACCTTGTCTCTTGGACTGGGCCATCCTCGTATATTATTACTCATTTGGATTTACCTTTACCTGTCCTCTGTCATATAAAACACACGAGTGATGAATCATCCGGCATCAACTAAATACATATATTCGAAAATATAAATAAACACCCCGCTTTACTAAACGCGATATTCGTTATCATAATTTATGTATTCAAAAAATGTTCTTTGTTTCTAGTTGTTTTAAAGTCTATTTTTTACATTATTTTATTTTAAGCATCTTATTATTTCAATATTTCTTTCCCAAAACCCCTTTATGGCATATAAATAAATAAAATCACACTTTAGAAACCCATCATATTTTATACATTTAGATTTATACGAGAAATAATTATTTGATTGTTATGTTAATTAAGCTAAAAACAAAACTTTTTTCCACGATTCACATTAATACATTAAAAGAGGTGTTTACAAATAATTTATCTTGATTTTTTTGATGTCTAAGATTTTGTTTTATCTATTCAAAATTACATACAAAATTTATTTAGGGTGTTCAATCATCGTAATTGGCCTAATATTATATAGAAGAAAAATTATACCAAGAATTGTGCTATTTTAATATAATTACAAAAATGTGAGAGGCAAAATAAGTCATATAAAAAAAAATTAATGGACGAAATGAAATAAGAAATATTAAATCTTAACTTGTATTGGAAAATTTATGTAAATACAAAATATTACTAAATATAGTATTTTAGTATGATCTATATTTAAATGTATTTGAACAATTCTCGTTCAATACTGAGTAAATAATATAATTTATCCTTTTAAATAAAATCAATAAATTAAATTTACTCCTTATTCATAATAATGTAGTATTGAGTTAGGAGAAGAAAGAGGTCGATGACGCCAAAGCCACGTGCTCAGTACAAGTCATTAATGACTGGATAAAAATATATTTGACGTGTGTATGTATGCACTGTGTTGTATATAATATTATTATATTTCATGAAAGATGCACTGAAAGACGTTTTCAGTAATGAGGAAGTGAAGGAGAGTTTCTTGCCACTCGAATGTATTCAATATGCGAATGGCCGTTCATCCAAACATTATTGCACTCACTCAAACATATTGCCGAATAAATTATTAAAAATATATATATTATATTTATTTTACATACAGATCAAAAACATTTTAACGTTTCAGAGCACGTACTAATATCTTTTATTAAATTAATGCATATGTCAGTATATGCCCGAAAATCTAATTTAGTAAAAATGTTTAAGGTGGATTAAATAATATGAAAGAATTGGCATTTTCGTTATATTGAGATTCGATTCTCTTTCCAGTATTCACATAATAATACGTTGATATAATTTAAATTATAATAAGGTAGTCATTATCCTAAAGAAAAAATTGTATATCAACAACGCTTAAATTGAATAATCTACTCAATAAGTAGAGTTTTTTTAATCAATTACTACATAAAATTAATTATGTATCTATACTGGTACATTTTCAATACATTTTACATAAAAAAATATTCGAATAGTTAAAAAATCTTGTTAAAAAGCTCGTGCACTATTAACGAATCTAATATCATGAAGTCTAGTTATAATTAACGTATATTGTACAAAGTATATATATATATATATATATATATATATATATATATATATGTATTTTTTTTTTTTTATTTTAAATATAAATACATATAATTACTACATCTAACTGCACAACCACCACAGCATTACGGGGATCCCAAGTCGCCGTGATGATAATGCAGTACTTGTCGGTTAAAAAAATTACAAATGAGAAAAAATAAATTTATCAATAAAAGAGAAAAAAGCAGAAAAACATAAAAAGAGGAACAATGTAAAAAAAAAAAAATAAAAATAATAATAGATTAGTGATATAAAAATAAAAATTTGTGCACGCTCTCCATAAACATAGGGAGGGACAGATTGAACAGGTCATTATCTGTCCCCCTGACAGACCACTCATTCAAGAGGCGTAAACCTCTGGTAAGAGGACTGAATTTGTGGTGGTTGGAATGCGAGCGGGGGATTCGGAATAGGGAATGGTGACGCCCTCGCGTATAATTCTCAGGACAGAACAGTCCCACACGCTCAAGTATCTCTGGCACAGTAATGTGACCTCTGATAACCAGAAATAATAGACGTAGCAAGGACAAGTCCCGTCGAAGCTCCAACGAATTATACGTTAGAGCACCTAAGAGGAACTTAGAGGGGAAAAGGAAGGGCCAATATCCGTATTGCCTCTTATAAAGCGACCTGAGAAACGCTTTCTGCACTCTCTCAATGGCGAGAACGTACGCTGACTCATATGGTGACCACAAAACAGAGCAGTACTCGAGAGAACTTCGTACCAAGGCATTATATAGCAGACGAGAGGAGAGAGGATTTTGAAAATCTTTAGTCGTTCGGAGAACGAAACCAAGCCGTTTAAAAGACTCATCTACTATACAGGCCATATGGTCATGAAAGTTCAAACCACGATCGAAGGTTAGACCTAAGTCTTTGCAAGATTCTACAAGTTTTAGAGGAGTGTCATTCACTCTCAAGTCAAGATTTAATGGCTGGCGTGATCGCCCAAAACACATAATCGAGGACTTTTCTACGTTAATATAAAGACCCAATTCCCGTCCATATGTCACAACGGACGATAAATCATTCCGTAGGAGCTCCAGATCACTGTCACAACCAACGGGCATGAATATCTTCACGTCGTCAGCATACAGAAGACACTGGGAGGAGTGAATGACTAAAGGGAGGCTGTTAATAAAAATGTTGAATAAAAGCGGTCCTAGCGTCGAACCTTGATTTACACCAGTATGCGTGTAGTACTGCTCTGATTCATACGTCCCATATGAGACATACTGTCTACGTCGACCAAGATAAGTGGCGAAGAATTTGAGTAGCCGTGGTGAGAAACCAAACTGACTCATTCTTGATAGGAGGATATCGTTGTCTACCTTATCAAACGCCTTTTGATAATCGAGATAGACAACAGCCATCTGCAGTCCCTGATCTATGCATTCTGTGGTCTTATCTGTGAAAACACACAGATTAGTGACGGTGGACCGACCAGGCCTAAAGCCATGCTGCGAATCAGAGAGGTAAGGCTCAACTTGCGGAGATAGTTTATAATAAATCACCCTCTCTAAAAGTTTGGGGATAACGGATAATATGGCGATAGGCCTGTAGTTAGAGATAATATCTCTAGGTCCACTTTTGTGCACTGGTATAACTTTGGAAAGCTTCCAGGGAGTAGGATATATGCCAGTCTGGAGAATTTTGTTAAATAAGGAGCACAACGGAGGTCCTAGGGAGGGGAAGCATCGGATGAGGATCCACAACGGAACACCATCTGGACCCGTGGAGGAGCCCATACTGTGTAGTGCTGAGGATACATCAGATAACTTAATAGATGGAATGTCAATGAGGGGAGAATTGGCAGTGGTGAGAGGAATGGTATCCCATAAAAGATTTGGGGCTGTGTTACCATAGACATTACCAAAATATGAAGCAAATGCATCCACGATGTTGGAGCTATCGTAGGAGATTCCATTTAGCTTCATAGAGGTTTCAACGCCATGATTTTTCCTCTTGTCATTAACAAACCGGAAGAAAGCGGAGGTATTGTGTGGGATAGATTTTTCTATCTGCCGGACATAATTTTTATAGGATATATTAATTAGGATTTTGAGGCTGCTACGAAGGAGAGAGAATTTATTATATATATCGGGATTTTTAGTAGATTTCCAGAGCTTATGCATGCTCCACTTCTGATACAAAACATACTCAATACATTTGTTGAACCAAGGAGGGATGGGTTTTTTTAGGATAGAGTTAGTGTGATGAGGGGCATGTTTGTTAAGGGTAGTGTATAAGCATGTGAATAAGAAATCAGAGGCTTCACATGGTCCTAGATCATACGATGGCCTAAAATCTATAGATGAAATATCCTGCAGACGGCACCGCGATCAACCCCAGACCAGTCCCATCGATTTGACTGGTATCTCCCTACTCTACTATTGCGTGCCGTGACATGAACGTTGGTAAGAGGGGTGTACATATCAACCCACAACGCTTCGTGATAGGAGTCTTCGGGAACTAACGCTAGGTCAGAAGGAACAGAGGATACCTCAGCTCGCATATCCTCTTTCAATAGAATAAGATCAAGTCGACTCTGATGATTGACTATTTTTAAAGAGCAATATTCCAACACAGAGCCAAAATATTGTCTTATAGTTAGTGATGCACTAGGTAAATTAAGATCACCGATAATCATCAGAGTTGATAATCTACCTTTCATGCTGTCGTTAACATTCTTAATAGCATCAAACAGTCCTATATATACTTCGTCTGTAGCATTCGGCGGCACATATACAATACAAATATATACAACAATATTTTTAATATTTACAGTGAGCCACAGGTCTTCACCAAGGGTGGATTGTATGGCGGGAAGGTGTTTAATAGAGGAAGGTTGACGAGAGGCAAAGATTACACCACCACCTCGCCTGCCGGTGTTCCTATCTCGTCTGAGCACCTTCCAGTTCGGTGGAAACAGCTCATGGTCACTAAATGAGCTTGTCAACCACGTTTCCGTTAGGGCGATAAAATCTGCGTCTATAAGGTCAACACTTTGGAGAACCAAAGAGGCTTTGGTTCTCAAGCCACGACAGTTTTGATAGTAGACGAGACTGGAAATATATATATATATATATATATATATATATATATATATATATATATATATATATAATTAAAATTACAAAGTGCAGGGTATAAATTAAGTAATATATCAACTCTGTACTAATTATACGTTGAAGGATAAGATTTGTAGTATGACAAGTTTAATGAATCTCTTTATTATCGCAATGTGTAAATGTTCTGGCAGCAAGAGGATGTTTGACGAGATTGTTGTGACGATTGTACATATTATTGTGTCTAGAACATGCATAGTAGTTTTCCGACATGGTACACAAATATAAATTACATGGAATGACGGTGTTAGTGAGGATATTGAACTCCTTACCGTTCACATTGCGGTTGTGGAAGTTGTATAGCACTGGAAATGGTCTTTCGTCGAGGATCGGAGTGTATTTTCTTGGGTCTGACGGCCATCTTGTGTTTGGCCGCAGAGGTGTCCAAGATGTCGCCGGTTATTCCACCAAAGTCTAAGTCGGGATCGAGGCAGGGCTTCCTGTCAAACAAGGAGTCAAACATTGTATGGATAAGGATATTTATGTAAATCCACAGGGAGGTTTCAGGGAAATCATACAATATTACAAAAACAAACAAAAAACGACATACATTATTTTAAATTGTTAGTTTATTCACTTAAAATATCTAAAAATAGCGTATATAATCGTAAGTGCAAAAAAATTTGTGTGCTCTTAAGTCTATATGGAATTCAGCCACATATTGCATGTATGAAACGTCAAAGTTATTAAAATGTTGATTTTCAATCATTATTTAACCTATTAAGTGGGACTTTTTCAAAATAGTAAAATAGTCCTGTTTGACGGCAACTGATGTAGATTTTTTTATTATCTATAACAAATTTCATGTCTCTGTCAATAGAAAGTATTTAATCGTAAGCTGTTATATGACAGGCAGTGTTACCAGATTGAATATGTGGCTCAGTTCCATAAAGACTTAAGAGCACAAAGACTTTTTTTTGCACTTACGATATTATACGCTGGAGCAGGCGATATATTCCAAGCGAAATTTTTAGATAAAAGAACTAAGATTTTTTGAATTTCGAATGTTGGCATTTACAATGGGTAATATGTGATTTTTATATCCATTTGAATTGGGTGGATTTATTTTAATAATTACTTAGAAGTGTCAATAACCCAAACACATCTCTACAATTTTTTTCAAGTTAATATATACATATATTATGTGTATTTCTTTATTGTAATATTTTATTAAACGATTGAATGTTTTGGTACATTATAGGTTTGGCTTTCGTTTATTACATCTGGGAGATCGGGAATTATATTAATAAAATCCCGATCGATCATCTTGATCCAGGTTTACTCTGAATTCCTGGATTGTAAGGTAAATACTGAGGCGATTATTAAGTCGGTGACCTGTGTAACTAGTAATAGTTAAGATCACCGACAGACAATTAACACATTGTCGTGTATAAAAAAAACCTTTCTAATAAAAGCTCCTCGGGGCGTAAAATAAATGTCTTACTGACTAATCGATGAATTATAAATAATAGACTTATTCGGCATACTATTTTTTGACTAATATTTCTTAATGCTCGTGCTGAAAAAAAGCATTAATTTAATAGGCATTGGCGATATTTAGTTTAGAATATGTTAATCTAAAAAATGCACGTATACCATTGCATTTAAAATATAGGAACATACTAATTTGATTTTAAATATATGTAGATTTTTGTAAAATAACATTTTACGTGTACGTGTACGCAGTGGGTGATATGAAAGGACGTTTTTTTTTTTAAATCATTGATTAATAATTTGTTGTTCATTTGTCAATTTTAGTGAAAATTTGCACGAAACTGTGACAATTCACTTCAATGACTTTCCTTTTATTATTGGTTTCTCCTGACCAAACCAATAATAAAATAATTTAAAAAAAATGATTGATGCGTCTTTGTGAATGAATTTACTGTTTGTTTTATTGATATCGCTTATTATGTAATAGAAATCAGTCAAGATCAGTAATGTTATGAATGTGTCAGTGACATAGTTAGTATGGCGCTAGGGAGCTGAGGCACGGCACTGGAATAGAAGTGGTTAAGGAACGCTAATCACGGTGTCAAAGTAAATCAATCAAGTCTAAATTGGCACATGTCTTTGGCGTCAATAGGTCGACAAGTGGCTCCTAGCAATCTTGGACTGCTCTGTGACATATTTATATTTAGATACACCTGTAAAGTGAGAACCGCATTTCCGCTGCAACCGCCCACTCTCCATTCTACACTCACTTTCTCCTTTCATCTTCTCTCAATCTTATCATGAATCATCACTGAATACACTACATTCTCAGTTAAGACTAATAAATAACTAATCCATTGTAATCTCTACTACTAAAAAATACCGTGACGCTTTCCCTATTTGGCTATGCCACCGTGGCCTTTATGGGAGAATGCAATACCAGCGTAATAGCTCAGGGGATAAGAATCGTGGCTACAAATACTGTGGTCATGGGTTCAAATTCCAAAAGTCAAGAATTTTTTAATTGATTTGATCGGTATTACGACTGGGAGATCGGGATAATATTAATAAAATCCCGATCGATCGTCTTGATCCAGATTTACTCTGAATTCCTGTATTGTAAGGTGAATACTGAGGCGATTATTAAGTTTATTAAATTGATTTCATCTCGAATCTCGATCGATCGTCTTGATCCGGGTTTACTCTAATTTCCTGGATTGTAAAGTAAATAATGCAGTCTGCAAAAAGTCGGACAGAGCTGCTCTGTATAACTTACTATTATTATAGTTAAAATCGCTGACAGAAAATTGACCCGTTGTTATGTCTAAAAAACCCTTTTAAAAGGACCCTCTTATAAAAAAAGTCTTCGGGGCGTAAATAAATAAAAATAATATAGTAGAGGTGGTTTCCCAGAACACCACACAGCACTGAATCCTTCAGATCTAGTTCGCTACATTAGATCTACCAAGTGACTCCAGTGGACACCATTTTTACCGGCGCCGAGGATCGAACCCGAGAGTCTCGCTCACGAATTTTACACACTAACCACTGGGCCACAAGGCGGCTCATTTAATATTTCACTATTTATAAAAGTTTTTATTCAATATAGTATACAAGCTCTTAAAGTTGAGAATATTTTAAGGGGAGTTACAAATAATATATTAAATAAAAAAGACTTACCATTTATTAATAAATAATTAACTAATTCATGGGTTAGAGCACCCCTTACATCAGAAATAATTTGTTTCCGGTAGTCTCTAGGTAGGACTGTTTGAAGCCGTCAAATTCACTCGTTGACAGTTCGCCACGAACGAATTTCACGTTCTGTTTGGCCAGGCCTTACAAGTTACCTTATTCATCCACTATTAATCTTGAAAAAATGACTATAGCTTACCTATATTATATTCTCAATGATTAAAGGTCCAAGATATTAAATAATTGTTATATGTAACTATTTCATGCTCTAATGTTAGGAAATTAAACCCAATCCCAACATTTGTTTTAATGTAAAATTTAATCATCGATAAATCATTCGAAATCTTTATTATACATCAGCCACTAACTTTACCCCGACATTCTGTGTATTCCGCTACTCGTTTTGCAAGCTTTCAGTAATTTATTTTTAAATAAAACATGCTGTCTTGAGTTACCCAGCTGTTCATATTTCTGAGAAATATTAAGTATTTTGTGCCACAAGTGATTTTTTCCAACAAATCAACGAAAATCCTATACAACAAAATATCTTTTATTTAAAAATAATATAAAATAATCTTACTTGGAGTCCGTATATCCTGGAGGTGTCTGTAATATTTCAACGACATCTCCTTTCTTCAGCGATATTTCGTCTTCTGCTGCAGCCGTGTAATCACAACTGGCCACCACCACATCTTCAACCTGAAACGTATTTATTAGTTTGAAAATCCATATATTATTAATTAAGAAAGTATGTTTTAAGACGACAAGACAAGAGATTCACACATAAGAATTATTTGATGTGGTTATTTGAAAAATGTTGTTTTTGAAAAAGGTAAGAGATTTATATGCTCATGTCGGCAGTGTCCAAGAAGAGCGCTTCTATTTTTATATACATTCTTTGGATGCATTCTTTACGATTGAGAGGCAAACCTATGATGCAACACAACTCTTTCAATGATGGAAATATACTACTAACCACACGTTGAAACTTTAACTACCATACCATAATTATTTTCAGAAACTAATGTCTACCTCATTTTTTTCTCTGTGTTCGTTTTGACACAACTTTTCATAATTTTCGTTGATGACTTCATCAGTTTTCATACATCTGCCTGAATGTGTCATTTTAATATCCTCACTCATGCTGCTGCAATCTGTTAGTGACTTAACATCCAACTCTTCATCTTCTTTGGCTACTTGGCAGCAGTACATGGAGAATCGATGTGCTGTTGGTTGATTGAGCCTCAGTGCCGAGAAGACGTGAAGAGGTTCAAAATGACTTATTCCTGACTCGTCAAGTAGAGTATAGGCTACTTGTCCTGTCAATACTGCTCTACTAGATTCTCGAGGAACCACTGCTTGTAGGCCCTTCTTCATAATGAGCACTGTTCCAGGATGCTTCTTCCTTTGCAGCAAAAACTCTTCCATAGCCAAACTGTTTTCAGTCGAAAAGAGATTTATAGGTACATCGTCGGAGCTTTTTAGTGGTGGTTCTTCGGGAACGATCATGAGAGCGGCACTTTCTCTTACCAATTCCCGCAGCTTAGGGTCAGTTCTTGCTAACTCAGGGTCAGCTTCTAACTTTTTTAGGGCCGAATTTAAACTCGGTTGTCTTTCCGCGAGCTGTTTCATCACCGTTAATCTTCTTAAAGTATCTAAAACGATCTCATCATTTTGTATTTTATCAATACTAGATGTATCCGATACGATTTCCAAAAGTGCCGATGCTACATGGTGCATACCCAAGGTTTTTGCTAAACCAATAGATTGTACCAACAACAATTTCAAATCTTTGGGGTCTGTTAATATTTGACTTAATTTCATATCGCTAGTGTATTTCACTGCTGATACTATGGCTTTCTGCAACGTTTCCGTGGCTTGTTGTTCAGTAGCCAATGAAGAAGCACTCTGTGATATATTTTGAAGGACGCTTTTCACAAACTCTGAATTGGACTTGGAAATATTTTTGAAAGCGGGTGCCAAGCAACTTTTTTCGTCGCGCAACACAGAACTTAGTTTTTCCACCACTACGTCATCGTGTAACTTTTCACTTTTAATGCAGTCATTAATGGCCAATTTTAAAATATCCACTTTATTTTTAGAGGAATGTTTTATTATACGTGCACATAGTTGATTTTTTTGATCGTCGGATTGCAGTATATTATACATAGATGACACGAAACTTTCATTTAAAGACTTTCCTAATATAGAATCAATAGAATTTAACACGCTATTGTATTTGTCTTTTTTTGTGTTGTTTTCTTCTTGGTCATGTTGTTCAGCAATTACCATGGCAGCTAGAACAGCAGCTGAAATAGCATTCTTTATATGCTCTGGATCAGTGGAGTCGGTGTCGTGAACTTCCTCTATAATTGAATTTGAAGGTTTGATTTTCTCGTTGGACTTTGATTGTTTTCGTCGGGTTGATTGACAATTGATTTCTTCAGTTTGAATACTCATTTTTGTGCCCATTTCAATGATCGATGTTATAATAGCCATCAGCTGATCAGCCACTTCATCCTTGAATCCATGATCTGATACAAATGATTTGAGTAGTTTTGTGTTCTGTGTGTGTTCCAAAACTATATCAACTGCTGGCAATTCAGCAGGCACTTGTCTTCCTACCGACATACCAGCTTCAGATAACTGTCTCAGCATTTTTGAATCAATACTAAGTTCACCACGAGTAGATGAGTTTCCACTTTTGACTTTAAGAAGCTTGAGCTCTTCGGGTGTGACAACAAAGCTCTGAACAGAAAATTCCAAACCTTCTTCACCTTCGATTAAATCAGGAGCAACAAACTTAGGACCATCTACTGTCTGAACTATTTGTCCTGGAACAAATGTGACCCCTCGGTCTGCTGATTCAACCACTCTACCGGGCACAAATCTTGGACCGTCTTCCGTATCCACTACTTGTCCAGGTACAAAACGAGATCCTTCTTCTTGTGTTGATATTACCTGACCTGGAATAAAGGTTGGTCCAGCTTTTGTTTCCACAATCTGTCCCGGTACGAATCTAGGACCTTCTTCAGTGTCAATAGTTTGTCCAGGAACAAACTTAGGTCCAGTTTTAGTTTCCACAACTTGACCTGGAACAAATTTTGGCCCATCAACCGTTTCTATCACTTGTCCGGGAACAAATTTCTCCCCGATTTCAGTAAATACTGTTTGTCCTGGGACGAATCCACCATCAATAATCATTCCTGGAACAAACTTCGCACCGTCTTCACTACCTTTAATTAGTCGTCCCGATACAATTTTTCCATCGCTTATTGGGCATATACTGCCAGGATAGAATTCGATACCTTTATCAGTTTGAACCATGTGACCAAACACGCAAACGGAATCTTCTTTGACACACATAGAGAAACTATCAATTGTGAGTCCTGTTGATGTAGGTTCCATAAATATGATATCTTTGATAGTTCGCGCAATAGCAAAGTCGATTTCTCCGTTAGGCCCAACAATTGTTTTTCCTGGCATAAACTTATCACCATCGGGTGTCTTGACGATTTGACCTTGAACAAATTTAGGTCCATCCACAGTTTCAACAGTTGTTCCTGGTATAAAGTTAATATCTCCATCACTTTCGACGGTTATGCCAGGTACAAAAATGGGGCTTCCCTCCTTGTCTAATATTGACTGACCTGCAACGAACTTCGGACCACTTGGTGTATTTAAAGTAGTTCCAGGAACGAATTCAATCTTGTTATCATGTTTGATTATTTGTCCCGGAACAAATTGCCAATCTGAATCGAAGCATACATTTTGACCAGGAACGAAAGCATCACCATGTTCATTCGTTACAGTTTGCCCGGGAATAAATTGTGGGCCGTCTTCAGTAACTAATGTTTGTCCTGGTACAAATATTTTTTTATTCAGACTATTAGCAACTTTACCTGGTATAAATTTAGGTCCGTCAGGTGTAACTATAGTTTGACCTTCCACAAATTTGAGACTTCCATCGTCCAATCGAATAGTTTGTCCTGGAATAAATTGTTCTCCGTCTATTGACTGACCAGCAACAAAAATAGGCTCGTTGGTTTTTTTATCTATAAAAGTATGTCCTGGAACTAATGACGGGCCTGCAGGGGTTGCAACAGTTATTCCCGGAATAAATACATTTCCTGCTGGAGTATTAACAGTTTGTCCAGGAATAAAATTATCTCCTTCTAGTGTATTTACAATCTGTCCCGGAACAAATTTCTTAGCTTTTTCTATATCCAATGTGAGGCCAGGAACCGTGTTTATTTCCGAACTCTTTCCTTTAGCTATATTTTTAACTATTATAGGTATTTCATCGAGAACTGGCAATTGTTCATCACTATGAATAATTGAAAGTTTTTCTTTAATATTTGCAGTGTTTTCCAAATCATCCGGTGGAATTTTTGCGATCCATGTAAATACTTCTTTTTCGGGGTTTTCAGTGACTGGTGATAATGGTTCGATACACGGAATATTTTGAAAACCTGTAGTGATTTCGAGTATTTCTGGAGGTACATGTTGTATATTTGTAGACAATTGTAGTGGTTCAGCTCTTATAGGTTGCGGTAGATTTATAATTCGCGGGACACCCATAGCTGCAGCCGCTTCCCTTTCAAATGTATCCCAATCCCATGACTCTATGAGAGGTTCCATCAAATCTCTCCAGTCACTCGTAGATATTATCATATTAGTCTTGGATTGTACTTGGGATGGTAATCCATTCGATATGATTTCAACGGACTCGTGTGGTTTCGGTGTTTCAGATCGTGCTTTTTTGGCTACATTTTTTATTTGCTTCTTTACGAGTCGGTCTTCTTTTAATTTTTCGTCCTTTTTCTCTTCCATTTCAGCTATTTTGTCTTTTTCTTCGAAAATCTTCTTCATACCGGAATTTCTTTTTCGCTTTCTTTTATTTTCCGATTCTTCTAATTCTATAGCTTTCAAAGTGTTTTCACTGGGGCCTTCTCCTTCATAGAGTTCGGATTGTTCATTGAAGTTTATGAAATCCATAGATACATTACGGCCTTGTTTCATTTTTATTAGTATACTGTCGGAGTCTTTGGCCAGCATGACACCCCTGACATCTCCATCCCTTACAGCGGCCTCTAAGCCAGCAGGGAAGACAAGGCTGAATTTTTTTTCTTCCACCGTGTATACATATCTCGCTTTTTCTTCAGTACTCTTTTCGTTAATAAGGCTTATCAGACATTTTTGCGCTTCATTAGATCCGTCTAATTTGGGGAAAATATACCTATAATCCGGTAGTATGATGTGTTTTCTTTTGCCATAGCTAATTTCCGGCCCATAGTGATGCGGTGCTAATGTTTCTGACACGTTAGTTATTTTACATTTGGCTTTATGTGCTGAACTAGCTGTGAGCAAAACAGGAATGTAATGGTGAGAGGGTAATCCGTAGGATTTTCCTGTGATCCTGCAGCATCTTCGGGCATCTGCAGGTGAGATTGGCGGTAAGAGTGGAAAGTAATTTGGTTTCGGCAGACCGCGACTGCATCCTGTTATCCGGCAAAAAGACATGTTCACTTTTGTTTGAAATAAACCCCCATTTCGTATGAATCAATCACTTAAAACTGTAAATCACATCGAGGTTATATCGCGAGGAGTGCTTTTGGTATGTGGTGTTGACTGGGCCAAAGTCGGAGGTGGACTGTGGTGTCAGCTGATGGCCGACACTACCCCAAATTAAAAATAGACATGTTTATCTCAATATAATATAACCATACATTTACAATGTTAACTAACTGCCAACTTAGAACTATACAATATTATTATTTTTAAGTGTGTATTTCTACATTTTTCATTGAATGTGCCCAAGACTTACTTTATTGATGCATGACTAACTAAAATCAAGATGAATTAGCAGACTTAAAATTTGACCACTGAATGGCTCCTAACATAATTTTCTACCGGTTTAACATTCACCGAAAAATTTGATTGCGAAAATATATTAATAATTCAGATAGTGTTTTGCTTATAAGGAAGTAATGACTGAACATAAATACGCATAAGAAATAAAAAAATATAGAAGGTAAACAGGTTTTCAATTGTTCATAATCGTAGAGCACTACGTGGTTTACATATTGCTTTATTATTCAGTCTATTTGATTTTTTTAGATATAAATAGAACAATCTTATATTATAATATTATTAATAAAAGAAAAAATTACAATTTTTAAAGGTGCATTCAACTTTATAGTTTGTCCCATGAATATAATATTTGAAGCATAAGAAATGTACATTTATATCATATATTTTTTTGTTAAAATAATATAATATTATATAAGGATATTGTGGCTGGCTAGAATGCTTCAGAGTAGTTCATTACTCCCACTTGGACTAGGTCTGATTGTATATTATATATGCATACATTATTTTGTAATCCAAATATTAAATTGCTCAAATAAAGGTTGTGCGAATTCAAACATCAGCCTTTTGGATTCTACAAGCAAATTCCAACAGAAGCATTCAACTTATAACAAACTGATTTTAAAAAGACTCGATTCAATTTGTTTTTACAGAAAATTCAAAGACAATATATACTTATTCTGAGATTAATGTCTCCGATGTAAGCCAAAGAGATATTTATTAAAATCTATGCTATTTTTATATATTTAATAGGGATTTTTGTTTCCAAACTTCTAAGGTATATGACACCGCATTGATATAAGACTATGTTTAATATGGATATGTAGTTTGCATTCTCGAGTAGCTGACAGATGAAATGAACGAGACACGGTCTGCTAATCTATTATTAGGAAGTGATTTCCCGAAGAACCGGGCCGACCACCGTCACCATTGCGCCAATGTAACCTTTGCTTCTTGACATATTTAAAATAAGCCACAATATATATTCAGTTGGAAATGTAGCGTGACGATGAGAAACAAGAAATCTATAGTTTCGGTTATATCAAAGAGAACATTTGGCGAGCGAGACAACTTAACAACTGACGCACAACAATGGATGACAAGCTACACTTATAATTTTATTTAAAAAAATAGTTGTTTAGTTAAAAAGTTTTCGATATTACAAACAGGTGAGATCGGCGTGTGTGTTTGGATTCTTACACCTATTTTTTCATCGGTGAATCACTCTCTGATACAAATATACACGCGATTCTATTGAAAGCAAATCTTCTTCAATCTGATCTATTTTAATCTGGAATTTCACGCTATTCGGTAAAGGCATATTTTAATAAATAAATTAAATATAAATTAAGAGGCAGGTTTATGAATTTTTATCTATACACCTGTTCGAGTATATGAAGTAATGAGGTAATTAATTAATCTTTATTATATATCCTTTTAATACACTTATAACAATAATGACTAATTCTGACCAAATATCAGAGCTTAAAAAATAAAATAATTAATTAATTATACTTCCATCATTATTCAATAATAATTATTACATAATATGTTAATTTGAACAGTAGCTAAAGTAATGGATTCCCAGGCATTCGTCACCGTAAACGTACACCATAAATACGATAGTAGAGTTACTTAGCTACACTTATGATCGGTTTTTTATTAGTTAACGCCTCATCTGAGCCTCGGGCGAGGCACTAATTAACAAAAAACCGATCAAAAGTACAGCAAAACATCTCTATTACCGTCTTTACGGTGTACGTGTACGGCGACGCACTCCTAGAAAATCCAAGCTTAAGATGTAGAAAGTAGTATTTTTTGGTTTTTTTTACATAATCTGTAAATTATTGTCTGTCGGTGATCTTATTATTTACACATGTCACCGACAGAGCGGCTCTGTCCGACTTAATAATCGCCTCACTATTTACCTTACAATCCAGGAATTCAGAGTAAATCTCGATCAAGACGATCGATCTGGATTTTATTGATATTTTTCCCGATCTCCCAGTCGTAATAAGCGATTAAATCATTTGTTTTGACTTGAGCGGGATTTGAACCCATGACCACAGTATTTGTAGCCACACGTCTTATCCCCTGAGCTATTACGCTGGTATTATTATTTTTATTTTGGTCGTTTACATTAGCAGACAAATTCACGAATGGGCTTCATAAAGTAAAATAAAAATATACATTATTACAGACGTTATTGTGGGATTTCACCCTATTACGGAAAAGGCCCAATTGGATTTACCTACATATTATAAAATGTATTTTTTTAATTTTTAGCCGGTGAAACTGCTATTGAAATAGTAACGGTAAAGAATGCAGAATGTCTTTGACACGATTCAAATGTGCATTGTTCCAAATTAGCTCTATCACATAAATATCTTAAGATTATAATCTGTAAGAAGAGTTGTATCGATGGAAGGATGCCAGTCGTTTCGCTTTTAATGTTGGTCATTCGCCATTTGTCTGTTGCACTTAAAGATAAACGACACTCCTTAATAAATAAACAATTATAATCATGGCTGGTTTTAGAGAGCATCGTCCAAAAGAAATCGAATGTTTTTAAAAGCCGTCAATCAATGTTCATATGGTTTATTTCAGGAACAAAGAACTGAAAAAGTGTTAAAGTCTGCCAATTGTATGAAAAACATAACATTTCCCCGACAGACACAATACACAAATCAAAAATGAACGATCATTTGTAAATCAGCTAACAAATTAATACGTACAAGAAAATTGCCTCCCAAATTTATAGATAACGAAGAAATAAGTTAAAATGACTACATAAAAGACAACCAAACTGAGGAATTATATAATTATTTTTTATTTATAATTGGGGTAAAAATATTCCTCTTTTTTATATTATATATTTCCATTAATAAATCCATCATGTATGTATTTTAAATATATATGATTTCACCAATGTTAAAATTATAACAATACTTTAATATTATATTACATTTAAATTCTAAAAAATACTCTATACATTTAACTTGTGCATAATGAAAACCTGTGTCTTCTGAATTCTTATGAATAAAATAATTCACCACAAAAACACATCACATTAACACTATAATTTTTTTAAGTTAAATATATATAATATTCAAATAAATTTAAAAAAATCTATAATACATATTAAATTCTTTCTACATGCCTTTAGATTGAGAGAATGATTTATATATATATATATATATATATATATATATATATATATATATATATATATATATATATATATATATATATATATATATATATATATATATATTTGTATCAAGTGTACATCTGTAGAATTATTTTGTGAACTTTCAAAAGCTCTACGCCTGAAAGTTAACAAGCTTCATCGTGAAACCAATAGGTGGCGATAGTGTAGCGCGCTGAAAATATTTATTCTAAAAAATACTAAAACGATTTGTTTGTTTGTTTTATAAATATCATCACATAACTTAGGAGATAAATGAGTACGAGCCGAGTTATTTACACCGTCTTGCATAATTTTTATATAAACACATGTCAATTTACCTCCATTTTCTTGGCTGGATGCTGCAACAATTCGCCTCTCTGTCGCAAAAGTTCAGCGACTACCACTCTTGTTAGCTCTTCCCCAAAAGCTGAAAACAAAATAATAAAAGATTTTTTATATAAATAAAAAAATCATCGTCATATAAGTATAATATTGAATTTAAAAAAGCAATCTTGATTTTTAATAAAGTTGACCTGAATAATACAAGTGTGACTGTGCAATAATGTACGTGTTTTATACCTTTTCATGTACTGAAATAAGCATAATATATTTAATTTGTTTGGAAAAGCTGTTGGTGATGATGACAAACCTGACTGAAGACAAGTGGTTTGATGCAAGTTGTGTAGTAATTCCTGATCTTTCATCTTGGTGCAATTGCTGTCTTTCATTGTGAAAATAATGGTGTGTCTTTTGGTGCAATGTTCGTGTGTATGTTGTTTGTGTTTACAGGTGCATTTTACTAAAAATAAATTACAAATTATATTAAATATACAAAATAATACTTTTTCTCTTCTGTTAATATTAAATCAATGTTAAAATTTTAGTGGATATATAATTTGCATTTTTTTATCTGTAATAATATGCAGATACCTACAATTTTACAAGAGACAAATTATACAAATGTCAAAATCATGAAAAAAAAGAAAATATTTATGTTAAAAAATTGGTGATATTATTATCGATCAATCATCGAGTCTTAATAATCAATCGAATTAGTTTACATATTATTTTACAATTTAAACAGAATTTTAATCTAAATAAATAATAATACATCTGATTTTTTCTTATATGAATATGTGTAATAACGTTTAGTTATAATCTTCAAATATTAGCATATTTTGATGCAAACACATTCGTTTGGAAGTCGTTTAATAAACACATTTATTATCAACAAGCCACATAACTTTATAATGTATTTTTTATGCCATTAATAAAATTTATGCCATAAGTTCTCACATAATATCTGTATAAATAAGTAATGTTGTGTATTTAATATTGATAATAGCACACATTTCATAAAAATAAGTGCTACTTTTTGGTAGACTAATATAAGAATAGTGGATATAATGTATAGCATTTTTTATAACTTACACTTTCGATAGCTAGTTTAAATTATATTAATATGAAACATCACTACCTTATAATATTGTGATGTAGATTCTAGAATATGAGAACAAACATATTGGAATAATATATTAATAACACTTTACGTGATACAAATTCGGCGGTATTATGGTAATCAACCCATAAAATTAATAGGTTTTAAATGACAATCCAAAAATTGTTCTGCCCTTCATTCACATTCTCAAATAGAGGAAAAGGGGGTAGTATTTAACTAACACTTGATATTATACAGGGTGGAATTATTCAGTAAAAATATGATGTTTTATCCATTATTCATGCATATACCTACGTTCTCGTATTTTTACATATTTAATTAATGGCTTGGTTTGATTAATTAGATTAGAGGGAAGACGGCGTTAAGTGTTGTGGCGAGGGTTGAAGATGGCACCGATTCAATTTCGTGATATTTAGTCGCGCTAATACTGTCGATACTGACCCACTACAATATCCTGCTTGCTCTCCATCTAATATTATGTTTAACTAATCACATCTTCACTTAAAAACAACTATTAACATCATGGACTTCAACATAATTCATTATATATAGCTTTGAGCAAGTATCATAACTATTGAATCGTTTATGTCCATCCAATCAACTAAAAACGTAGGTAAACAAAATGAAATATTCTTTAATAAAATAATTTGGCCTTTGAGTATTTTCAATTATATTTTATTGTAATTTTTTAATGACGATTGGATGTAGGGTGTCCAATTTTTAATAAATTCATCATAAACCAGAGTAATAAGCTCAGGGGAAAAGACGCGTGGCTACAAATACTGTGGTTATGGCTTCAAATCCTGCTCAAGTTATTTTTTAAAATTTTAATTTGATCATTATTACGACTGGAAGATTCCTATCGATCGCTTGTTATGTAGTTAAGGTCACCTAAAAACAATGAATTCTTTACAAAATTATCCCTTTTCCGCAATAATTGTAATGAATATTTTTTAAACAAACCATACTGATAAATGACAATTAGACTTTATAACTGCTAACTAATTTTCCATAAAAAAATATTGAAATATATGTATTATTCCTCACATTTTATATGCTTATTGCCAGATACTATTATTATTGTTTAAAAAGATCATATCTTTGGAAAAAAAATACGTTTAAACAGGCATAATTTTCTCCACTTACAGTTTCAAGACTCTTTTTTGTTTACCGAACGCCCTGTATAACTATAATAATTATTTGTAGTTAACTGGACGCAATAAAAGGCATATTTTTTGTGATCGTATATATTTTGAATTTTTTTTTAAATGTTAAATTAATATAAAAAAATTGAATTTGAGACATTTCTAATCGAGATATGATCAATATAATCCAGCTTATTTCATTATTAAATATTGAAAATAATTTTGAGACTCTTTTATTGAATTCTTTGATGACTTGTAGGAATGCCGAACGGAAGTTTTGCTTCTCCGCCTTAATAAAAGGATCTATTTTTGATCTGGTTTCCTCTGGATTAAGTAAGGTCAATGAAAATGTACGTTTGATTTGAGAATATACAGGAATAACTGTGCCATTATGCAATTTATTAAAGCAATTTAGTTGGACACTTGCCATGGATGAGACTTCAACGAGCATTTCATACATGTTTCAATAGTCTTAAATATTTATGAGCCGAATACGATCGATAATGAACCTAATATTAATAGAAATATCTGCTCACTACAGATTATTTATTTGAAATTTTATGACATATTAAAAATGCCATGATTATTACACATTAGCCTCGAGGAGTAGGTAATGTATTTTCTGAAAAAAATTCATTCATCCAAGTTAATAATTAAGTAAATGAATTATAAAATCAAATATTGATCCACCAGATCTTCGATGAAGCTGTGTAATATATAAAACTTTTTTTAAATTATATTCTTTATTTTTTATTATATTTTAATTTGTTCGAGAGGCTTTTTACTGCCCAGTTATTGTGTGATAAATTGCAATTGAAATCCCAAACACTTAAATTGAAAATGCAATATATTTTATTATTTGTTTCAAATTATTAGAGGAGCTTTTTACTAGAAGTTTGGTTTGATTGAATGAATTTGATGAAAACAGAATTCAAATATTTTTGAAAAAAATAAGAAGAATTGCAAGTATACATAATAAATAAATCTATATATATTAAGGATAATATTAGGTGTATGTCTATCCTGGAATAAACTAACATAAACAAAATAATTTTGGACACTAAAATAATATCTAAAATGATTTCCATAAACTTATATTAACAAATAAAACATGGGTTTATTTTAATTGAACGGGCTTAAGTGTATGTTAATTTATTTATAGACCAGGGCTAAGCTCACATTAGTTTGAGGGAGGTTTTAATTTATTAAATAGTACCCCTAAATCGATGAAGCAACAATATATCAATGGTTGTGATTGATATGGCACAGATATATAAATATGTTAGTACTAAAATATAACGACCCTGATGTGGTCAGGCCAAGGTTTGCAAGATATCAAAGAGATGCAGTTTGATATTTATGATCTTTTCGTTAATTCAAATATCTATATCCATATTATGTCAATGCCAAATTCCCACCAAACCAAAATATAATATACGGAGTTTGTTGTATGGAAAATACTATTCTATTGTAAAACATATGTGAAGCAAGAAAGGGTATTTTATTCAATATGTTAATGGTGTGTCAATTAAATGGGCGATAATTGATTTGTTTTTAAAAGAATATATTTTATGCATAGTCTGACTGCATTTGAAAAGAATCTTTCTATTTATAGTTGCATTAGTCATATCGGCCGAATCTATGTATAATTTTACTCATCAGTATCATTTTGCGACCTGAAATTTAATTAAATATTATTTCAGATTTTTTATTGCAATGAATAATGAACAGATTGTGGTCTGTGTATTTTGTTAGACGTGTTCTATATATAAGGTTCGACGAAAGTGTAATTTGAACACATCAACAGTAACACCACGTGCCCTAAATTAAGTCATTTAAAAACTGGTTAAAAAAATTATTGTAAAAACACCATACAGTAGAACCTCTTATAAGAAGCACAATTTACAATAAATCGGAATCTTAATAGTTATGGGAAACAATTTGTCCGTTAAAACGGTCACTTTTCAGTGATTTTTTGCATTACTTCTATAGTTATTTATTTTTCTTTTTATCTATCTTAACCCATTTTCGTTTTTTCTTCATTTGTTATGCGAAATATAAACTCTTCTGCTTAAGTCTTATTAAGGGAGCAATTTTTCACTATTATTGTTACTTTTTTAAGAGGTACAAAATACTTCTTACCACAGTGTAATTCAACACACAGTTAACTAAAATTATAAAGATGTTTTGAAATGTGTTTTTGGTCCCGATATATCGATCAGAATTAACTCTGCCACTCCAATGCTATTCATCACAGTACAATGAACTTTATACTAACTATACGATATCCCAGTATACATCTAACATGTAATTTGCATTTAAATGCATTATTTATAGTAAATATTAAAAAAAAGTATTTAAATCCATACAATTATAGTTACTGTAGAGAGAAAGCGTACATACAAAATAAACTATTCATACAAAATAGTACAGATAGATAGTTTTAACAAAGGAGCAATAAGTTCATGTATGCTGAAATTATCTCGTAGTAAAGATTTATTAGTGGTCATTTTATTTATAATACGAAATTTTTATTTTTCATATAACATTTCATAGAACATTTAATTTTACACCTTTCATTGATAAATTTTCTATGTAATATTTAAATCATCAAAGTGCTCGGTTATAATTTATTCAAAGAGTGCCAATAGTATATTCTATAAACCGTAAAATTTAATATAGACTGTAACCAAACCATTCAATGTATAGCGATCAAAGATAGTGATCAAAATAATTATTCTACAAAAAAACGTATATGGGAATAATTTCTCACTTTTTAATCAAATAAACATCATATATTATATGTATTTAAGTCGCTGGGCTCATTCTTTATTTTATTTTTGCTTATATTTACTTGTTTATATTCCCGATTCATATATTAATAAATATTGAACCTGTTGGTGATCCTTATAAAGCTTATTTATGTTTTGGGCATGTATACAAAATAAACAACCTGTGTGAGTAAATACTTCGTATTTTTGGCAACTGAAACAGTATATAGAAGAATATAATATGTCTATTGCCAGCTGGCGCTTTGCAACCACTGACTAACCATAGGAAAATTTAATTTAATCTACATAATCTAAATAATAATTAACTGTAATAATCAAACCTTGCTCTAAACGTTGAAAAAATTATAAATTTATCGTATAATGTGGTATGGAAAAACATATACGGTGGATAGCGACAAATTCACAGCATTCAGGTTCGGATGTGATTTTATTTAAAAAATTTTTTGAAAACATTGAGAATCTCTTATATGACCACCGACTGTTAAGTCGCGATAATTATATCAATTAAACGAATAATATAATAAGCACAATGAGAGTAAAAGCTTTGGTAGAGACTTGAGCAATGACAGCTCTCACTACCGTTGCAATTTATTAAAACACACTAGACTAGTGCTTCTAAAATTAAACAACACAAGACCCGTCGATAATCATTCCAACATACGACTATACTTCATTAAAATAATATATATGTAGCTTCTACTACGATGGGTAACCAACCCCGAAGGGTCGAGGTCATGGTTAAAACACAAAGAGTGGAAAATATTTCCAATATACAAATCACTATAAAAATGCGTTCATATTAATAATAGTGTGTTGTTTGTTCTTTCTGTTTTATTATGGATTTTATATATAAGTGTAGATATGAAACTATACAATATGGACTTGAAATAAGTGAGAATATTTTAGGGGGTAGGGTATCCCAAATAAAAAAATAAGCGATAAAAAATATTTTTAATATTAATTAAAATTAAAAATACTTCATAACATATAATATTTTTTTACAAATACTCCTTTGAATCCCTGCAATTTAGGAACAAATATTTTTTTTAATAATAAATGTTTTTAACAGTCACTATTTAGTACTTCACAGAAACACGATGGAAACTGATTTCATGATGGTGGACCAAACTTGATTCCAAAAGCACTATTAATTATTATTTATTTATTTTTTCAATTATTCTTGCGATACCCTACAACCCCAAAGTTATTTCAAGTCCAACTTGTATAGTGGAAATATCAAGAATGTTCTAAAATAATAAGTCTCCTTCTGTATGCTTACCATCAAATGTGTACGTATATTAAAAATGACTCGTGTCGAAGAAATTTTGAGGTCATTCATCAAATGGTTATTTTGATACGGATGTATAAATAAACTCTTTAAGTTGCGATGTTTAATTACGAAAACAATTTAATCCGGTGCACATGAAGCCGGGTGGCTATTTATGTGTTATTTATTATATTTACAGCGGCTTTTTCGTTAATAAGAAGTGTGTCAATGTGGTCTTACTTTGGCTTTTCTTAAGGTGGGGAGGGGCTTAGATGATCTGGTGACATCAGCGATGACGTCGCGACGCCGTTATATCGCCACCGCGTCTTACACCACACTGAACATTTCAGCCTCCCTACTACTTTGTGCTTACAATTATATTATTAGTATACTTGCTCCAATACGATGAGGCGACATCTTATAACTCGCACAGGAAATTAATATCGTTTTATGAATCTACAGCCATTTTTCCCTCATCCTATACATAATACAGTTCTTGGAGAATCTCCTCCGGGTTCTATGGAAAAAAAATCAGGGAAACGACACATTGAGTGATATGAATGAAAACAAGAAAACTTCCTCACAAAAATGAGTTAGTGATACTACACATGTTCGGTTTTAACTGTCGGCTGAAAAAATTCAAATTATACTGAACTAACAACCCTCACACACGTTCGAATCAAGTCATTTTTTACGATCGGAAATAGTTTTAATAAAATCCCGATCGATCGATCGTCTTGATTCAAGTTTACTCTGATTTCCTGGATTTTAAGGTAAATACTGATTATTAAGTCGGTGACCTGTGTAACTAGTAATAGTTAAGATCACCGACAGAATATTAACACTTTGTTGTGTCTAAAAAATATTATTTTTAAAAACCTTCTCAAAAATCCCCCGAAACGTATATATAAAAAAGATTGTCAACGTTTATTACTTTTACTTTTAAGAAAACATTCTAAATTTAACACATTTTACTGGTGTATACTTAGTCAAAGGCCTAATTTAAATATGTCTTTTTTTGATAAATAAATTACGCTAATCATTGCAAATCATAATAATATTTTTTAAAGGTTTAAATTAATAATATTTAATACGATTGTGAATGTCGAATCGTGTCAATTCCAACAGGACAAAATCGTGGTTTTTCTGTGAATTTTAATGTAGGTATACCCCTAAGATTGAACATCTATTGTTTTTTTATTGCTAGATTATGTTGACTTGGCCTTAAATAAAAATTTTCTCTGTATTATAAATTTTCCACTCTAATATTAAAACATTAAATGATTAGTCAACTCATCTATACTCCAATGATGAATAAATAAAAAACTGTCTCAAAGCTTCACTGTTTTAATTTAATCAATAAAATTATCTACAAAAGCTCTTTTTATCATGCTGCGTGAAAATTTATTTAACTTCTTTTAGTAAATTTCTTAGTAATTCAAGTCCATTGATTTGAACTGATATTTCTCCGATTAAAATGTTATCATCATTACTAAATACATTTAAGTGTATTATGGCAGAATCACTCTGAGATACATTCTTCAAAACATTTTCCACACATAGTTTTGCCCATCTGGAATAATTTATAACAATGACCAATCTGTTAAAAACCTTTAAAAAAATACCCAGTACCCCAATTCTTTGCAATCTTCTAACCCAAGTGGATCTTCTATAGGTTCACTGACTACAGTAAATGGAATATAATTTTCATCACCTTCATGACTCAGTGATAGGATTTCAAACAATTTTAACCTGTTCATATAATTTTTTTCATTGTCCACACAAAACTCTGAAATTATTATAAAATAAACAAACGATTTTAAATAAAACCGGATTTTCTTAAATTAACCTTTTCGGAAATTAAAATGAGCCAATTCATCTGCATTATTTGGTTTTTTAATTGACATCGATTCAATTTCTAGTCCATCTTCCGGCAAAAGCAAGTATTCAATATAAATCAGATTTACACTTCTACTTTTCAGAAATTTAAAATTTTCATTAAATTTTATTGATAAGATAGTGATGACTAAATTTTCTCCATTGTTAGCATGAAGTGAATCCTGTGCATCCTGTAAAATGGAATTATTTATACAAACTATTTAAAATTTTAATTTTATATAACTTACTTCTAATTTGTTGAGCTGTATTATGTCAGCCACCAAATCAAAGGATTTAAAGTCAACTATAAAAAAAATCAATTAATTTTGTTTTGGTTTTTGGATGAATTATTTTATACCCGTGTTATCAATGGAAGATTTTTCTCTTCTCAGCATTCTTTGTTTTCCCAAATCATCTTTTGAAGATTCACTGGAACCTGATAAAATCAATAATCACATTTTATTATACAGTCAATAAATTTAAATAAGGCTTAAATTAACTCACTTGAAGTATCTGACAATGTTGTATCTGAATTATATTCTGTTTTAATATTCATTTTTAATTCACTATTTTCATCTGAAAATCAAAAGATTGTATAAAAAATTATCACCAGCTTCATTTTAATCAATTACCTTTGGATGGAATATTTATAGTTGAAGGGTTTTCTTTCATTTCAGATGATACAAAATCCACCCTTTGCTCATTCATATCACATGTTTTATGCTATATAAAAAATACAAATTTCACTATCAAGATTTTAATTGAATAATAATATGATCCTAATAATAGTATTATTAATACCCCTTTTTCAAGAAGTATTGCAACCCGGCATGAACATTTCACACACCCTATTTTATCAGTTTCTTCAATGTCTTCTTTATTAAATAACAAATTCAAGCAGAAATATACATTTTCATTTACTTGATTGAATATTTTATCTGCTGCAATACAACACTTTGCAATGTTTACTGTTTTATTGTCTTGAACTTCATAAATTTGAATCATTACATTTTCCTGGATAATTGATAATTGAATAGATTATTATTTATGAAATTGATTTGAACAAAAATTACCTGTTGTATAATTGCTTTCAACTCATCTGTCAATTGGAAGTTGACTGTTGTTGAAAACTCGAGTTGTGTCACCGGACATGCTTTCATTTGGCCATATATCATTTCAAAACCATGAAACTTCCATGAAATGAAAATAGTTTCTTCATTTATTACTGCCAAAACCTACAATATCTTGATTAATTTGCCATATCTTTTAAATAGTAAGAAGTTTTCATAATAGCTATTTACTTCATCATTTAATTCAATCTGATAAATATTCACAGTCAATTGAGCATCTAGTTGTCCGGAATCGACAGAAGAGAGATTGAATTCTTTATCTGAAATATTTTTACCCTGAACAATTCAAATCATATTAAGTTAAAATTGCTGATAAATAAAATGTATTAAAATAATATTGATATTACATCTTTATGATTTTTGGGGGAATTATTTACTTGCATCGATAAATCCAACAATTTTTCACATTCTCTCATTTCATTTGATATCATTTTTAGTGTTTCCTCAGCAGATATTATTGATATTTTTTTAGTTTTTCTATTTTCATTTGTAAATGAAGTTATTTCAGAATCATCCTTTATTTTATTTAATATTTCCATGTGTTTGTTTTGTTCTCCTTTAATATGGTATATTAATAAATGCTTCAATAGAAATAATGATTGTCATTTTGTACATACTTTGAGGTACTTCCCCATCACTTAAATCTCCCTCGATTGATAAAGAGTCATTTGAGTGTTTTGATATATCATATGTAGCATCATCAATATCATCAACTGGTTCACAATTTTCTAATTCAACATTTTCTTTTAATGATGTTTCATTCTTTTTCTCTATTATTTTATCAATATCTGCTTCAATTAAGTTAAGCTTTCTTTCACTGTGACAAAAGTAAAATAAAAAAAAGTAATGAAAATACACATGTTAATCGGCTTTACATGAACTAAAGGCTCATACAGCCTTTAGAATCTGGTACTAGATCACCAGAAGCATCATCAGATGGCATCAGTGAAATATAAAGATAAATTCATTGTACAGCATAAATCCGAACTAAAGAAATTTTAAGAATCAAGCCTGTGGCTTCGAATTTATAAGCAAATGCTAAACAGATTCAATCACCACTTTAGTAAAAATAATAAAATTACTTTACCATTTTGTACAAATATATTCAATATTGGATTTTGGATCATCATTTTGTATTTTTTCCATATTGTCTGTTGTTTGTAATTTACTCTCGTCCTACAATAGAAGTAAAATGTATTCACTTTGAAATATTATTATGTATATTATGTTCAATGAATTACAGTTGATTTTAGTTTATGCATGAGTGAGTTAATTTCAGATTTTAACAATGCTATTTTATTTTTCATCTCATTGTTTGTATGAATCAATTCCTACAATAAACAAATAAATAAATTAAATAGTAATCATTTATAAATACATGAAACACTCACCGATAATCTTAAATCTTTATTATACTTTTGCGGCTCTTCGTATTGTGATATTATTTTAATGTCAGGTCCATCATTTGACAACAGCGATTGTTTTTTTTCTTGAAACTAAAAATTCAAATCACCTTATACTAACTACATTTAATCACTTCTTTTTATTAATTTTGTTGTTTTTACCTTTTGCAATTTTTCCAGTCGTTCATCGACTTTATTCAATATAGTTTGTGAAAGTTTCATACTGTTGACTTGATGCATCAATTCTAAAACTTTAAAATGTTCTTCGGCAAGCTCTTGAGCTAATTGATCTTTAAAAAATAATATCTGAGTATAAAATATCTGCTAAAATATTTTTGAAGCATATATTATATACCTTTTGTGCTTGTTAGTTCATCCATAAATGTATCAGTAGTTTGAGTTTGTTCATGTTTTATATGTTTATTTAAACCATTCCTCAATTGTAGATTTTCATCTTGAAGAACTTTGATTTTAATAATTGCTTCTTCGAAATTTGTATTGATTTTATCTATTCTATCTTGAAGTTTGGATATTTCAAATGTATGTTCTTCGGTATCTTGCTTAGTCTGTAATTGAAAACAATATGATTATAAAATAAATGATTAATTATATGTATTAAGATAATTAAAATACAAACCAAATTATCTTGAGAAAACTGGGAGGTATCTTTATCTTGAGAAGATTGGTAATTTTGTCCAGATCTAAAGTAAAACAATAAATTAAGTTGAAAGACCTTACTTATACCAACACACTAGACAAAATTATTTCTTACTGATCATTTTCATCAACAGTTGAATCTTGTTCATCAATCATGCTTAACTCATTGCGAGAAAATGGGGTATCAATGGAAAAATTTACTTTTGCTGGCCGTGTTTTAATTTCTTGTTGTAAAGTAATTTCTTTGGATTTATTTTTACAATGGTCTTGCAATGGTTCGTTTGGTTTGTTGTACGTATTTGATCTAAGATTTTTTTTTTTTTAATAAAAACAGAATATTCAGTATATAATCAAACAAAATACCCTTCATATTGTGTAGATGAAAAATCTTCACAATATTTTGCAGCCAAACAGTATATGTAATCTTTATTTTTAATTTGTTCGCTAATGCGTATTATTTTTGTTCCCTGTTCTTTAATTTTTTGTTCTTGAGCATTTAATTGTCTTTTCAAACATAGATTCTTTTCATATTCTTTGTAATATTTATCTTCCAAATCTTTCCTACACAGCTTAGAGATGACATGTTCCTGTAATAAAACTAGTTTGGACGAATAATTAGGTAATTTATTGTTTTATGCTAAATTTATAGAGATAAATTAACTTTTTTGGTTTGCTCCACCACCATGAGAGTGGCAAAGGTTACTATTTTTCGAATCTTTATAGGATTTCATTGACTGATCAAAATTTCTTGAAATGATGTGAATTTTATCAAATCGTCACTATTTTGAATCATTTGAGTTGCTATGGTTACTCACAATTATGTATAACATCTTTTATTCACAAAAATGCAGCAATATTGAAAAGCATTTTCGATATCATTTTAATAATCAAATCATAGTATCAAATAATAAAAAAAAGAACCTTTCTCGAGGTCTTTTTCAATTTATTTTCGCTCAATAAGTATAGAAATTGATTAAGTTTTTTTTATAATAACATGTGCGACACTAAATCATAAATGTTGGATAGTTGAATAGCAGAGATAAACAAAAATTGAATCGAAGAACTTTTCTTTTGCTCAAATCATTGTAGCTGTTGTGTCGTAGCAAAAACCGTAAACTGAAAAATATATTGCTAACTAATATTATGACAATATCCAGCAAAGATACAAATGTAGGTACATATACATAATCTTATCAGATTTTTATCTTGAAATCATAATTGAATATTTTATTGTCACAGGATAAGACGGGCAACACTTGGGTTCACGTGTCGGTTACTTTGACATTTGCTGTCAAGTTTAAATAATAGTCGTAATAATTAATAACAACAATGACTTTGAATCCTCGACAGTCTGGAGAGCTAATATCATCCAAAGCCCAGGATGTCACCATCTTGGAGGAAGGAATCAACAATTTATCATCTAAGGTTACTTTCATTAAAATATCCTTATAATCTATAAGATATATGTACGTGTAACGATTATAATGTTAATACTTTTGAAAATAATTCAAAATAGATTTGGTACAAGATTTTCAATTATGCCGCTCATTTGCCTACGATCCGATTGACAAATTTGGTAATTATTAAATCCTAAAAAAATTAATTGCTTTATTTCTTTTAGATTCTAGAAAACATAAGAAATGGTACGATATCTTTAAATAAATATAACGATGTCGGGCTTCATCTTGACCAGTGGGACAGCAAAATGGACGATGAAGGGATTATCAATTGGATTTTTGTTGCGGATGTTTTGAATTTTTGTTTCTGGACTCCTGAAGATGCTGAAAAGTGGAAAGTCAATGGAGAAACAGGATATTTTGCACTCTGTGAGGCATTGAAGAGAGCTATCAAGGTATTAAAACTACATAATAAAATACAAACCAAATATGTATATCATCATACACAACATTAGTAGAAGTCAAGTATAGTTTTATTATTTAATTGTAAATAATTTCATTTTGCATCACATTATTTAATCTACTTTAAGGTTAGACCATAAATGTCAAAGTCCATAACTAGGTCATTTCAATATTCTTACATACATTGTATACTTTTAGAATGGTTACCCAATAACTGACCCTATATATTATTCGACCATAACTGAAAAAGAATTAGCTCATTTATTAAGAAGTGATGATGAAAAAACTAGTGCGCCTCTCTTGAGTACTCGAGTAAAATGTTTGCGTGAAGCCGGAGAAACTCTGATCACCAAGTTTAACGGATCTTTTTTGACATGCATCAGGCAGTCCCAAAGATCTGCAGAAAATTTGCTAGCATTGATTTTGGAAGAGTTTCCATGCTTCCGAGATGAAGCAAGCTTTGAAGGAGAAAATGTAAGCTTCCACAAAAGGGCTCAAATACTTATTGCTGATCTTTGGGCTACATTCAAAGGCACAGGCCACGGAGAATTCACAGACATTGAAATAATAACCATGTTTGCCGATTATAGGGTGCCACAAGCACTGGTGCATTTTGGTGTTCTGAAATATTCTCCTTCATTGACAGAATTATTGGAAAAAGGTAAATAACATCTCATTATTTAAAACTTGTATTCAATATTTCATTTTTTTTTAAATATTCTAGAAACCATAATTGAAAATGGTTCCAGGGAAGAAGTTGAAATAAGAGGATGTTCGATTCACGCAGTTGAATTGCTAAAATTGAAAGTAAAAGAGTTGCTTGACGTTGAAGGTATGGACACTTCGTTGATAAACTCAATTCTTATTGATTACTTCCTGTGGCTGTATCGTAGAGAACATGCCGATGCTTTAAAAAATATTCCATTCCATAAAGTATTGAGTCAGTTTTATTGAATGTTAAATAAGAAGTAAGAAGTTTTAATTATTCAATTTTATTCACATAATATATTAGAAAACATTTATTACAATATTTACAATAAAATACATATTTATAATTATAATTTTCTCCATAATATTTTCAGTCTGTGATAAAAAAAATTGTTAGCAATATGATTATAGTGTGCTCTATGAACAAAAGTATACCAGTAACTTTAAAAGTTCTTTAGAAGAAATTTTCTTATAATTTGTCGTAAAATTTTCATCAAAAATTTTAGACAATTAAAACTTCAAATTTAGTAGTCAATTTTGTATCTGTGATTATTTTTAACTCTATTGAAACTAAGATTTTGGTCAATGCACTTCCAATTGAATACATACATAAATGCTTTTTACACCTATTATCTTGAGACTGATTTTGTTCATAAATTTAAATAACTTAGTCCAATTTTTAAATATTAAAAAATGAAATGCTTTGTTCTAAATACAGTTAATATATGGCTTGAATGATTATCAATAAAATGACTTATTCAAAGATTTAAGTTTTTGAAATATTTTCAAAGAAAGCCAATTTATTTTTTAGTGATCCTGGCTCGGGAATAGGGCTTTCTGGTCGACTGTCTTTTCCTTCCCTTGTCGGTTCCTCACTCCCATCCGGTATTTGTTTACTTCCTCCAGGATGAACTATTTTATTGACTGGCATTGACATTTTTAGTTCATCTCTAAATTCTTTCGATATACTCCTAGCTGTTAAGCTGTGCATGTGTATTGGTTGTTTCAATTGACTTCTACTAAGTATTGTTTTATTCATTAAATCGTTATCTAACAATTCTCTGCTTATTCTCCTCTTTGGCTGAAAAATGCAAATAATAAGTATTGAAAGAAAAAATTACACGTACGTCATATTATGTATATATTAGATGTACCTTAACTATTGGTTGATCTTGTTTCTTTTCAACAAAAAATTTCCTAGCCAAATCTTTTACTGATGGTAGTTCAAGATTTTCATCTATTCTCAAATCGATTTTGTGAAAATCTTTCTCGGTTTTGTGGTCCCAGCACACATCATTCATAGATTTCCAGGATTTGATGGAACTTGGTAAAACTAGATCTTCGTGTGATCTGAACAAGTCAGATGTTTTATTCAAGTTTCTTTTTGGGCTGGTAACAATCTTTCCACTTTCAATATTGTATATTCTGGGACAATCATCTATGCTACTGTTGATGCTGTCTGTCTGATCCAATATTTCAGTATTTGGTATTAGAACACCATTGGTGTGTTCCAACAGTTTCATTGTATTTTCATCTGTTGTGTCTACTGGTAGCATGTATATATCGTGATCTCCATTCTCGTATTTGAAGGCTTTTTTATAAATATCATTGAACTGTGAATCCACATCCTCGATCATTATCTGTTTGAACTGATAAGTTTCTGCAGTATTTTTTAAACTGTCACTTGAGTCGATCTCATCAACATGCTCAATAATTCCATTAGTAATTTCACCAATATCTTTTGATTCTACTCTCCACTTTGTGTCATCCAAAGTGTATACTTCTTTACCGTCCATATCGTAGCTATTAAATGGTGTCTAAAAATAATTAAAATACATAATTAACACAGATATCAGTTAAACCAAAACCAAGAAGAGAAAGAACCGCAACCCTTATCAATCATAAGCACTCTCAATATCTCAGTTAGTAAAGCAAGAATAAATAAAGGATGTCTTGTTAGTTTTATAAAAATAAAACATTTGACTCACCAATCCCTTCAGCAAATATATGTATGTACATTTAAAAGAACTGAAAACATGTGCATAGCTGAAGATGCATCAGCAGACATAGAAAGTGCTTATAATTGAAAATAAAAAGACATATCAACAGTAACATTTATTATTTAAAATATAACTATGTAGATACATATATACAAATCATGCAATATAATAAGAAGGAACTATAATATAGAAATTTACTTAAATTTAATATCAACACCAGTTTTTCATTTTTTAAATACTAAGTGGTATATAGAGAGCTTTTTACTTTCAGGCATACCAAACATATTAACCCATTTGTAATATTTTATGTATTTCTAGAAGTACTCAAACCATCAAACACATTTTTTAAACCTTTTCTTTGTTTACAACCCATATTGCGGTTTGTTATGTAGTTGAACTCTGTTTGTCTAAGACTGTTGAGAGTTTCATATTTAATATCTACTACTTCAGGTTTGGATGGAACATTGAGTCTGAGAGAACCATTTTCCATATTATGCACAACTCTATTTGGCATTTCATTTACGGGCCGCACAAAACTGTTTGATTTTATAGGATTAACATCATTGATTATATTATCACATTTTTCAAAAACTGGGTTGATAGCAAAATCACTGGTAGAGTTTGACGATTTCATGCATATTCTTCTCACATTTTGATGAAGTGAATATGCTTCCAAATCATTTAATGAGCTAGGAACACTTACTACTGCTGGTATATCGGCACTGATTGAAGAAGACTGATCAAATTTGATATCACTCAATTTTTTTCTTGCTCCAGTGGCTTTCTTAGATTCATTTATATAATAATCCCTGCCATATCTATCAAATTATTAAATTTTATCAATTATTGTAAATTGTATTTTACATAAAAAAATGAAAGAATGGTACCTTTTGAATTCAGATATATTTTCACCGAGGACTTCTTGTAAAGGTTTAGCATTTGATTTAATCGGTGTTGTTTCTCTTGAATCTTCATTGCTTTCAAACTCTTCTTTAGGCAGAGGTGGTGGCGGAACGACTGGGACTTGAACTGTTATTGTATCAAATACGGACAGTTTATTCTGTTTGCTTAATCTATTTTGTATTGCTTCAGGTGAATATGGATTATTTTCCATTGGTACTGCATTCAACCATTTTTTATGTTCGCGATCGGCAATAGTACCTAAATTAAAAAAAACATAATTTAATTTATTTGCATGAAACAGTTTGTGTTTGATGAAAATTAGTTTTGAATCTAAAATATTTTTCGATTTGGTTATTTACCAGAAAAGGTTGTTTGTGAAGTTATTTCAGTATCATTATCAACACACACTAGCTTATCAGTATTATCTTCAGATTCCAATAATTGTACTTCAGAAACAACTAATGATTTGTATTCAATATCAGCATCATGCATTGCTACTGTGAAATAAATGCATATTATGTATAAACATCTATATTATGGAATATTTTGAACATACATATTGAACATTCACATGCATATTACCAATGATTATTTTTATAAATTACCTGGAATAGTGTCTGGTATGGATATTTCCTGTGTATTTACCGAATTGATTTTTCTGATAAAGTAAAATATAATTAAATTGATTGGTTAGATGAAAGTGAATTATCGATGTGTACCTTGCGGCTGGAATTGGAGTGACAATTGTTTCAGTTTCATTTTCATATGTTGAAGTAAGAAGATCTTTAGGTTTTGTTTTGATGTTGTGTTGTCTTTTCAAACTGTCCATATGTCTTTGAACTGGTTTGGTTATGGTTTCAGTATATTCACTTTCTTGCTGATGACTTCCCAAAGAATCATGATTTTCATTTTCTACGGGCAGGAGTTTTATTAAATGTTATATTTACACACATTATGATCCAAATAATTTACCTTTACCATCAACAACATCCAAGTTTGTCGCCTCGTTGATTTCATCATCAAAAACTTCAGGAGGATTAGAAATCATACTTGAATAATTATATTCTACTATCCCATAACCACCGTCACTGTCTTCTGACTCGAGACTTTTGAGAAAATCTCTCATAGCATTTTTGGATGAATTACTTCGTTGATATGAGTTGTTATCTTCAATTATGGTTTGAGGCTGTTCATTTTCAATTTGTTTGGATATTTTGTCTAACGTTGAATGTATTACTAGATCAAGATTATCATTTTCATCTACGACTCCATTAGATGTAGAGAGTTCATTTTTATGGGTAACTGTGTTTATATCTTTGGTTTGATTGTGGTTATTGTCGGTGTTTTCCATGAAGGCCATCAATAGATCTGAATTTTTTCCCCCAATAATGGTTTTGGAATCGACCAAGACGTGTTTAATGTCATTTGAAGCTTCTCCTTCGACATCTGAAGCTGCATCGCTAAGATCTGAGGTTTCGTCGACTTCCTTGTCTCCAATCATAGCTCGACAATCAGTGTTAGAACTGGGCACCAACATAGGCACAGAAACAGATTGTGTAGTCTTGATTTTTCTTTTTTGAAATAGCCAATTCTCTTCCCAAGAATTATTATTTTTGTATAACTCACCGTCGACAATATCTTCAGAGCAAAAAGCAATATCTTCGGCGTCTCTGATAATTGAGTCTGAAATGAATTCATTATCTATAAGTATTTGTACCGAGGTTATATACAATTAATGTCACGAACAAAATGATATTCACTGAACAATGGTTCAATTTGCATATTCATGCAAATTATTACTTGAAAAATTACCCACCCTCTCCTTCAATGATATCTTTTCCGAATTCTGGAAAAACTATACGATTTTTCCTATTGAAGTTTATATTGGATAAGGCTCCGTCGACTGGATTACCATAGGATGCAAATGTGTCTTCGTCGTCTGAACTGTTGATTTCACGTTTGCCTGAATACTTTCGTGTCTAAAACAAGTACGTTTGATTAGTTTTTATATAGATATAAGTCAATTGTATATTAATTACTAGTTTAGGTCTGTCTGTGGCTCTTCCGCTTGAGTCTGAATGATCGTAGTCGTCGTGAGATACAGGTTCAAGGCTGGATCTGTCTGAAGAGGAATCTGGTAATCTGGTTCGACTACTCCTTGACCTTCTGTGGAGTTCTCTTCCTCCTCCTGCAGGACTTGAACTTCCCGAATGAACTCCGCTACTACTTGCACCACCTTTCCCGTTAACAATGGCTTCTTGCTGATATCTATCAATCACCTATAAATACAATAAATAATTATGTGACTCAAATACAAACGCTGGGACAGAATTCGAACTTTTCGAACGAAATAACCAGCGACATAGCTCAGGGGATAAGGAACGTAGGTACAAATACTATGGTCATTGCTTCATATCCCGCTCACATAAAAAATACGGTTATTTTGACTGAAAGATCGAGAATAATATTAATAAAATCCCGATCGATTTTACTGATCCAGGTTAGCACTGATTTCCTGTATTGTAATGTAAATACTGATTATTAAGTCGGTGACCTGTGTAACTAGTAATAGTTAAGATCACCGACAGACAATGAATTAACACGTTGTTATATCTAAATAAACAAAATTTGTAATAAAAAAAGCACTTCAGGGCGTATATAAACAATATTACTCATCCAAATGGATGCTTGTGTTAGAGCACTGCACTGATTATCTTGTATTCTATGTTTTTTTAATAGATAAAATTAAATTTATCTTGAAAATACAGCATACGAAAATAAATATAACCAGTGCAGTGCGCCAATACTGAAAACACCCTTGTGCAGCCAATTGAGCGAGCTTATACTATAGGAATTAAAGTTTTCATATTTAAATATTGTTGTGTCTAAAAAAAAACAAAATTTGT